>JAJHUR010117859.1:0-92712 GCA_027495735.1 Lutjanus campechanus | reverse complement strand
ACACAAACACATACAAGCAGAGTCCTCTGTCATTTCAGCTGGAGCATGTTATTAAGTTGGCTGCTCCTGTAGTTACTGCAGAAAAATGTCAGGAAAGAAAAACTCCTCGCCCTGCGCTCGAGTGCTCCGCTGATCGTTCGTTGCCATGTCATCAGCCACAGGAAAGTGGCTCTGGGGAGAAAAAAGTAACTGCATGTTTTTATTAATGCTGCAGCTTGGATCGCAGTCTGGAACTTAACCGAATGCACATCTCACTACTATTTCTTGTTTGCAGGACTGGCGCAAGCACCTTTCTTTATTCTTACCATATGTGTTTGCTTATACTGTGCAGAAGATGATGTTCCAGTGCACTCTGTGCCAGCCGGCCTGGTATTTGTAGCAGCGTGTAATTCTCCACAGCTGCACTGAGCAGGTAGTGGAGAGATCTGCTGCAGCTGCACTGACAAGCTACCAGCTCTCAGGGTAGCTGAAAGATTGAATAAAATAAAAGGGGTTTAAGTTGGCATTAGGTAGCACTCGATGGCAGCTTCTGCAGGAATTAGCTGCTGAGTTGCTGAAACAGACGAGAGAGTGCTGCACGGGTATTTCCCAGGCTGCATGTGGCTTTTATCAAACGGCAGCCAATGCATTGGTAATCCAACACTGGTGAAGTCTGAACAGCGGGGCTTCGGAGAGAATTAGCGGTGATCAGAAATGTGAAGAATGCAGAAATGTTTGAGGGGGAATCCAGCAGGAGGCCGGTATGTGATGCATAAGGACGTCTGAGGTAAGATGTATTGGTCGACTCTGGTGTCCTACTCAGACCAAAGTTATGTGTCACACCCTATACAGGCAGTCCCATTATCATTAAAAGAAAAAGAAAAGAAAAGAAAAGAAGAAGAAACAAAGCGACCACTCCCACCGGTACTGCACACCTGATAGAAAACACAACAAACTGCTGCTATAGTGCACTGGACAGTATTGATTGCTTGGTGATGACTGAAAAGAACGTCCTGCTCTTAAATTCTTCACTCCACTCCTCTCTGTTGCAGTGTATTTGTTCTCTTTGCAGACGATTATCAGACAGCAGTCGAAAGATCAGAATAATAAAATATATGAAACATCTCATCCCAACCTTTGTAGTAATGAATATTGATTTTTCTCTCATTCTTATTTCATCTGAATATCATAGCGAGCAGGCAGAGTAAATTACTCTGCTCCATATGAAGCTGCCTTTTATGAGACCCAGCACTCCAGTAAACAGCATTAGATTTAGTGTTGTGTTAAATATAATACACCAGAGACACTGCAAACCTTCAGGCTGCATTCTGTTAAACAAATACATTCTGGTAAGTCTTCATAGCCGTAAGCCTACCATGCCATTTCAAATATTACTATAATTGCACATTTGCAACTGACTAATTGTCATATGTGATACAATACAGTAAAATGAGCAGTCATAAATAAAACCCTCAATGATCTCACAGTGACAGGAGCTGCTACCCAAACATTTCTAAACGATAACGAGACATGAAGCAGAAAGCAGACGTATTTCCTGTAAAAACAGGCAGCTAGGGAGGCTTGTCCCAGTAGCCAATCGCGCTGAATGTGCCTAAACACTATGCCCACCCCCAGCTGTGCAGCTACAGCTGATCATTTACCTAACTGACTCTTCTCACCAGAACGGGAGCTCCCAGTGAACAATGGCAAGATTGGGACCAAACAAGACCAGTGGAGGTTTGGTGACAGGGAATATGGTACAAAGATGGTTTTCTTGCTGAGTTTGGCTCCTGGCACCCTGAGACTGAGTCAGCTAACTTAGCTGCACAGCTAATCGAGCTAACATTAGCTCTTAGGTACTTTAACAACAAGTAAAGCCATCTTTCCACCAGGAAACTCTGTAAATGACCGTGGTGCTGGATTCTTGTCTGTCTAATGGCAGCTAAGTTAGCAGAAACTCTGTAAAGGACATCAGAGGGAAAAACAAAAAGCAATTTGTCTATAAAATATGATCTAGTTTGTTTCTGTATGGCCTACGTAAGTTAACAAGACCTCCCGCTATTTCAATATAGTTATTCTTCACGCCAGCCACCAGGTGGGATTCACTGTGAAATCACATGAAATGACTCGTTTTTATTTTCCGATGCAAAGTTACAGTGACTAGTACTTAATCAGTTACAAAGAAGCAGAAGGAGATTTTTATTTTTGATGTTACACTGCCTCTTCCTTCCTGGCAACCATGAGGACTCATTCACAAGAAATTCATCAGATTCCTCAGGTACTTTTCCGTGCGTACATAAGCATACATCATCAGTTTAAATCAGGACACCTGTGGCCTCTGTAGAGACAGACAACAGGCTTTAATAATAGAAGTACCAAAAAGTTTCAGTAAAAAGGGGGCTTTATTATGAAAAGGTTCACCCTGTTAAGAAAAAGCTACAACAGAATGTTGTTTTGCCACCGATTCAGTAGGCGGTGTTGCCGTAGATTTGTCAGCCAGCAGCTCATGCCAAGCACACAGTAGTGGCAGTCCAACATTGTGGACAGATTCATTCATTTAGTGTCTTTTATCAGTTGTCTATAAGTGTGTCCATGCATCTCTGTCTGTCTGTATATTACATCAGTGCATTGTATCGTCTGCACTTGTCAAACTATTTTAAGCAGTAATTTTTGTTGGCACTTTTGTTGTGAAGTCATATCCTACAAAGCGTTATAAAAATAATTATATAATCTCTTTGATGATAGGGATAATATTAGCTTAGACTTGAGACTCTCTTGGACTGAGGACAGATCACAAAGCTGTTATACTGAGTAACAGACATTACTCATCCATAGTTTACTTTTCATACAAACGCCTCCGGTTGCAGCAAGCTGATAACCCTGCAATGACGAAAAAGGGCACAAAGGTGGAGCAGAGTCAACAGATACTGGAGAGGGAAGTTGTATTTATGGAAGCAGCGTGTTTGCGATGTGATGAACGCTGACACCTAGACACACACACACCTCCAGCGTCCACAGCGGACAGGTCAAAGTGACAGTCCGCTGTGCTGTAAATGGCACCCAGTGACAACGCCTAGCCTGCGGACATGTACAGACCTGCAGATAGGACGTGCTTCTCCTATTCCTCTAATTCTGTCTCTGGCAGCTGATGGATGGTCGAATTCCTCAAGCTGTTGTCCCACGGTTGGACGGTCTGTCCTGACTGTCAGGTTTCACAGCTGCAAGGATGACGGCGCCTTCAGCTATGGTGGGAAATACCCAAATCTCACACCTAAAAGAGCAAGAAAAAGATGACAGGAAAGCAGAAATTTTCAGAGATCCAAATTGATGAGATCTGACTATAAGGGAGTAGAGAGCATAATAATGATGTGATGTGTTACTATACATTATTGGTTTGGATCCCACAAGAGTAACAAGTGATATTTTTCTCTGTTCATCTTCATTTTCAATAACCTGAAGAATCAAATGTGTCCCTGAAATAAGTTTCCTCCATTTTGCATCCTGCCACTGCAGCACAGAGTAGCTCTGTGTCACTTGATTTCTATATTGAATAAAAACCTGATTTTATTTCCAAGCAGGAGCACCTGAGTCTGTGACAAATCACATTTACTTCAAAAGTCTAATCTCAGAGGTAGGAGCTTAGAGGGAGCACTTGAAAGCAGCAGAATACTGTCTGTGTACATCTCCATTGGCATTAAGGCGTCTTTCAGTACTTTCATTTCCACTTTTTCAAACCAAATCACTGTCAGTCACCTTCAATAGACATGTGAATTATTCCATATACAACCAGACGAGGGTCTTTTTGTTTTGGATCAAATGGGCTGCTGAGCGTCTGGTATCCCACAGCCGGATGCGGAGCCGCACAGGTGCTCTCTGCAGCGGAAACTAGTGTTTCATAGGGAAATGTATCTGTGAATATCAATCACAAACACACACTCAACATACGTGCGTCTGCATCTCCTCCCGATGCTCTATTCACAGTGGCATTGAATCATTGGGGGGTGAGTCATCCCAGGAGGTTTTTGTTCAGCTGGCCAATCAAAGCCAGAGCTGGATGTCCGGTGTTTCTAGTCTCCCTCTGTGTGTGGCAGAAGAATAGTGTGTGTGTGTGTGTGTGTGTGTTTAGAGGGGTTGGCCAGTGGGGGTGCAGCCTGCTCACTTGTTTTTTAGTTCAGGTACATTCATGGTCACTTTGTATGTTTTCGCCAAGCAGCAAGCCCCTGAAAGGCTCCACTGCTGGGATGGAAATTAAAAGTATTCTGTTGATACAAATGATGTTGATGTTGTTGAAGATGGTTGTAGTGAGGATTGTGGTAATGTTTGTTTCCATGGACATGTTGTGGGTGATGATACATCCACTCATATATCCTAGTACAGTCTCATTGATGATTACTGTACATTATTATTCTGCTGTGCTCTCCCTTTATCTTGTACTGCCTTGAAATGTGTAAGCTGTTTTGTTACGTGTTGTCTGTGTGTACAGTGTTCAGTTTCCATTGATTAATAAAGTATCTCATATCGTATCATTTCGTATTTATCGTATCGTAACAGACTGTATTGTACCATACTGTACCATATCCTATTCTATCCTACAGTACAATGCAGTATTTTATCATATCGTATCATACTTCACCATACCTTAACGTATCATACCATATTGCATCATACTGTACCATGCCATACCGTACCATATTGTATCGTATCATACTTTATCATATCATATCATATCATATCATATCATACTGTGTCATATCGCACTGTATTGTATCAGACTATACTGTATCATATCATGTAGTACCATACCACACTATATTGTATTGTACTGTATGGCATTGTATCATACTGTATCATATTATGTCATACTGTATCATATCATACCGTATAATATCATACTGTATCGAGTTGTATTGCATCATGTGTTTTGTTAGTTTAGTAGTTTAGTTAGTAATTTGTTTCTATCCTAGTATTTTTCACCGATTGTTGTTGTTTGAGTTCTTGTATGTTCACACCAGGAGTCTGATGGAAACAGTATTACAGTCCTCTATCTGTCCTCCATACAGCAGACTTGACAATAACGTTGACTTTGACCTAGTGATTCTTAAGAAATGTTCTGTGTGGTAAGCCTACACAGGTTTCCAGCGTAAGTTGCAACTGTTTAATTATGTCTCAGTCTGAATACAGTGTAGATGCCATGACTCCTTCTTGGTGCAAGATTCCAGCAGCATAGACGCGGTTGACGTCATTGTTTTGCAATGCACAACTGTCAGAAAAACATTTGAGCAACCATAAAAGGAAATGATCATCTTGGAGGCACATGATTCTGATGACAATTTGAAACCAGTTCTAAACTGTAAAAGATTCTTAATTACCATCCCTATTCCACTGTACCATACTGTACGTAATATATTTATTTTATAGTCCTATATCAGATTACCTAACTGAACCAATTTTAGAGAATAATGCTTTAATGGTAAAAGGCTCTGCCACAGACTCAACTCACTTCATATTGTGTTAATGAGTACTTCAGGTGCCACTGATGATAAAAGATTGAATTGAAGTCAATTAATTAATCAAGATTAATGAAATGATGACAGTGATGATAATAAAGGATGATAAATGATGAAGTCAGGACTCACTGACATTTACCATACTGTTTACAACTGCAGACTTAATGGCTCACAGTCTTATAAAGAGAGAAACTTTTACTTGTTAAAAGGTCAAGAATTGTTCCGCTTCACAATAATAACAAAGACAATTTTAAATGTCAGTAAGCAATTACCAAATATATGTTTGTCCCAGGAGAAGCTCTGGGTATTATTATACCACCATGCTGATAAACAGTGTCCCAGACGATTAGCTTCGTAAACACACTTCTCAGTCTCATCTCTTATGCAAGGCGTCGACCACATCAGAGAGAGGTAACCATCGGACACGTATATGATTCACCTGTGTCTGACATCACACTGACAACACATAATGTTACTGGAATACCTGCGTCAAGTGTACCTATTATTGTGTCTGCTTTTAAAGACTCTTCGCTCAGCCTTTGTCCTCTCGTGGAATGTACTAAGACGATGGTAATTGATGTAATTTACCAGCTGAGACTCTGTGAGAAATATGTACAGCATCTTATTTGGAATTTGAAGAACATCAGGACCGGTTTGGCACTCCTACCTGAAGAAGTGAAATCAAAATTCATTTTTGTTCTTTGTGGAAAATTTTAAAAGTTTATTCGCTGGACTGCTGTTACATATTCTGTCAGAAGTACACAGAGAGTTCGGGAGACTTTGAGTTTTTCGCTTCAAGCCTCGGCTACAAAGAGAATGTAATAGATAAGAAAGAATAATGATGAATTCATCTACTCTCTAGAGGCTTTAAAATACAAAACCACCTCTACTAGACTGGCCTCAGAGGGGTCCCTGCAGTCGGATGAGGCGAGATTAATAAATGACCTTAACAGCTCAGGAAGGTTACACTGAATCATCTCCATATTTACTGTTTGGCTTTGTGAGTATACATAATAATTTTAGTCACAAAGGTTCTTGCCATTAATTAGACATGCAACTTGTTTTCTTAACTTATGCCACTGCTGGTGTGGAATACACTTACCCTCAGCCTAATAGGAAGGAGTTATGAGATAAACAATGTTTTAATAGAAAGGAATCTATGTTTGTTGTGCTAATAGCCAGATACATGTCACATAAGCCTAATGATAAAGGCAGAGCTGATACTGTAGAGCTTCTTTAAGTCATTTTCCAGTCTACAGTTGAGTCACTTCCTTCAGAAATAGATGCCATCATTGTCTGATAGCTATCCTAATTACAAACCAACAGTGAAAACTGTAATTATCATATTAAAAGTAATTCCTTCAGGAAGACATCCTGCCTTTGTTGCAGCTGCTACACTGAAGAATTCCATTATCACTACATTTATTATGTTCTATTCTCAGCTCATGTAATCTGTCAATTCTTAGATGCAACTAGTTGTTTGACATCAGTCTGAGCATAATGAGTTGAAATAAAAGATCTAAGACTTCTTTTGTGCAAACAAAAGGTTTATTTCTCTCACATTTTGTTCACAAATCCATGTCAGTGAGCACTTTGTGATGCTGATTGAACCGCATGATTGTGGCACAGGTGTGTCTTGGACCGGTCACAGTTACAGGACATTAAAATGTGCAGTTTTTCTTGAAGAAATACATTAATTATAGGGCTTAACAATGAATCAAAATTTTATCGAAATCGCAATCTGGCCTACAGTAATTTTCACATCGCAGGAGGCGCAATATGTGTTAAATGCAAAATGCAAAATTAATTTTAAATTAAATATTGCTGGAGAAATGTCCTGACCTACACATATTTTTTCAGACTTGAGAAAACATCTTTGTTTGTACAGATCGTGCAAAATTCCCAACATAATGATTTGTTTTAAATGAAAATGAGACTGATGTAAAAATTATTGTTGTTATAATTAGCATTCCGTCCAACTGCAATATCAGTCAAAATAATTGCAATAAGATATTTTTCAAAATCGTTCAGCCCTAATTCATGAGGCACTGAACCTTGGCCATTTCACACAGGGCTACAGATATCACATATTTGGTATATATATGTAGGGCAGGTTATGATTTTCCTCCAGGTGAAAAAAAAAAGGTATCTTTAGATTTATGTGAAATGGCCATACTTTTGTGTCCCTGTTGTCATTTTGTGTCTCTTTATGGTAGTTTTGTGTCTCTTTCGGGTACTTTTGTGTCTTTGTGTCATGTCTTTGCCCTCGTGTAGGAAAAAAATATATCTGTAGTCCTCTGTGAAACGTTTTTTTTTCTGATCAAACTGCACATTTTTAGAGTGTCTTTTTATTGTGACCAGTCCAAAACACACCTGTGCAATCATCATGCTGTTTAATCAGCATCTCTATATGCCACACCTGTCAGGTGGATCTTTTGGAAGTAACTAACAGCGATTTGAACAGGTTTGCATTTTAAATTTGAGAGAAATAAACCTTTTGTGTGGACAGAAGAAGTCTTAGATCTTTTACTACAACTCATGAGAAATTTTTTGGAGCGTACTCAAAGGAAATTCATCTTCTACTACACTGAAAATACAGCTCGGTAAGTCAGTGTCTGAACAAGTAGTCAAAGCTGACCATTGTTCTATAAATGAGGTTATGAAAACGTTTCCTCCCCTTTGGCCTGCAGTGTAAACATCCACACAGTATGTCTGCTCCACACACAAACTCCTCGCTGTGAGGGCTTTTCCTGCTCAATATTTGTCACACATGCACTTTATTTATAAGAGACCGCCATGTTTGGTGATTGGACAGGACTTATCTCTAATGGCACTGTGGAGATCACACAAACATGACCGACTTGTGGCGTTCCACTGCATAAACAAGGAGACAATGGTGATCAGAGCAGGAATGTGACTTGTGAGGACAGGCGGCATTTTATACGTGTTTCATATTCAAGAGCTGTTGACTGTATGTCAATCAAAAACTTTCAATTCATTCCACCAATCTGTTCAACCGGGCCATTTAAGGTGTTTCACACCACAGAAATTAAACATAATCTGCTGTAAATTGAGTTATGAATAACTAGATTCTCACTGCCTGCACTGAGAGTTTTGGGTGTAACCTGGTCTTATTGTTAGTCATAGTTTGTTTGTCATTCCTGCAATATCTTGAAATAGACTGAACACATTTATTTTCTTGTCACTGGGTCCATTCTCGCTAATGAAGCCAAACTTATCTTACACTATAGGACTGCACTGCCCATATCTTTCAGCAAACACATGACACCTTTTCAAACATTTTACAGGACAAATGTGTAATATATTTACTGTCCTAAATCTAAAAATGACCATGTTATGTTAATTGAAATACTGGCTTTTCCGACAACAATGCTACAGCCAGTATGGTCTCCTTCCATTCCACAATTAATGCCGAATGTTTTCCAAATTAGTTAGTGTTCATTTATTAGTAATAAGAAATCATTAACAATCTTTTGTAAGCTGTAGATGTTCATAACGGTTAAATTGACCAATATGTTAATGGACTTTGGCAGGCAATCACCAAACTCCAACTACAGTGTGTATTTTCTGGGCAGCGGGGTTTTGTTTTCGGGATACCAGGCTTAACTTTACATTAACAGACGATTTACAGTGACAAACAGTTGATCAACTTAAATTGCTGCATTTGTTGTCACTTGTCAGTGTCAAATTATAGTGTTGCACTTGTTATTTGGACTGTAGTATTTTTGACTGCTCCTTTAACAAGTACACAAGTCTCAAAATTAATGTGTCATTTAGTCTTTTTGAGCATTATTTTAGTTTGAAAGAAAACATAGTAGATCCCTCAAAATGAATTGCATTTCCAAGTATGACAGATGTCTCTATTTGTAGGTTTGCAGTCTTCAAACGAGACTGACAGGAGAACAGTGGGGCCGTTTCATCGACAGTGTTTGTAGTGACAGGGCATTTCCTGGGAGCCTTCATAAAGGTTGTGTTGTGTTGTGTTGATGTGACATCAGTGTGCATCTGCTCTCTGTGACAGCATGTGTCTTATATAATGGCGATTATTCCATCTGTACATCAACACTGGATTAATTACATCAAAATGACACCATGAAAGATTATTCCTTCCTGCTTTAGACTGAAGAGAACCAGGTGTCTCCTCTGTCTTCATATTATACTGTATGGGTATAGTTTTAGTTTTGTGTCTCCTCTTTGACATCTTTTTTTCTCTGTGGTAGTTTTATGCCTCTTTGCAGTCATTTCGTGTCTCTTTATGGTAGTTTTGTGTCTTTTTGTGGTACTTTTGTGTGTCTTTGTCTTTTTATAGCCGCACACCCAGATAGCAAGAGATAATGTGTCTTTGTTTTGTAGTAGTTTTGTGTACCTTAGAAATTGTTGTATGTCTCTCTGTTGTAGTTCTGTTTCTCCTTCTCCTTGTCTGTGTCCTTTTAGCACTTGTTTTATGCTAACCTGACATGCCAGATGGGAAGCTATCCATAGAAACTGTTTGGAAGAGGCGGGCGCTTTCAAACAACACTTGGCAGGTGATTGGATGAACCATCTGTCAGGTCTAACACGGGCTAATTTCAACCAGTCAGATTAACGTTAACTCGCTGAACTGAAGCCGCCCGGAAGAGGAGCGACCGTCGATAAAAGCCTTGAGTGCTGTCATTTGCTCTCCTATCAGAGACGAAGTACTCTCCAGTTCTGATATAACTGATGCTATCACATTATCTACGCTAACATTTTCAAGAGCTGCCAGTTTGTTCGAGACAAGATGTTTCCATGGACGCTTCCCACTCACGGCGCACTTAAAACCATGCCCATAGCTGTCGCTAGTCCCTCCGAGGACGCTGATTGGCTCGCACCATCTGGCGCGGATACAAATGGATAGTTTGGATCCTGCCTAGATGGATTCTCGCGTTACCTCGTGATCTCGTGAATCCAGCTGTCTCGCAAGGTATCTCTTATGTCTCTCTGTAGCTATTTTGTGTCCCTCTGTGGGAGTTTTGTGTCTCTTTGTGCTAGGTCTGTATCTCCATGTGGTACGTTTGTGTCTCTTTGCAGTTGTTTTATGTCTCTTTGTGCAAGTTTTGTGTCACTGTTGTCATATTTGTCTGGTACTGTTGTGTTTTCTGTCTCTTGGAGGTACTTTTGTGTCTCCGTTGTTGTTTTGTGTCTCTTTCTGGTCATTTTGCATCTCTCTGTAGTCATCTGATTGACTTGCAAAGAAATGTTAATTGTCACTTTAGATAAGGGGCCCCTGATACCTTGGGCCCCTGGGTTTGTACCCAGTGGGGCCATTCAGTAATCCATCCATGATTGTATGTTGTAATCCTTACAGCAACATGTTTTATCAACAGTCTTGCATTTCCTACAATGCAGAAGATATATCTTGTCATTCTAACAAAGGTCTATTTCATTCATTTAGTTATTCTCTTGTAGTCTATAATTTGGATCAAGACAGATCCGTATTTTCAGAGTACAGCAGGGTTCTCAATGCTAACTCTGATCAGAAAGATGCTGTTGAGGGAAAATGCAGTACTAATAACAATGTTTCTGTAGAAGGGTGTACCTGTTTTACTTAAAATAAACAGCACAATGTTCCCCTATGCCTCTTGTTAAGTAAACAGCGTCTAACTCAAGTGTGGCGGTAGTTCATCATCTTATTATTCTGTCACTTCAAAGCAGCTTCTTTAGAAATAATGTTTATCTGACACGTTGCTTTGTTGGGTCGCCCAGTAGGACCCAAACAGGCTTGTACGTGTTTCCACTAAATGAAAACTAAAAATTGCATTGTAACCCTTTGTTTTGTTTCTGCCAAGTTTCTGTAGCAAGGAGCTGATAATATCTCTTCCTCCTCCATACAGTGTCTTCTTTGCTTATGATGCAGCTAAACACACACCAAACAAGCAGGATATTAAACCACCGAGATTAACACCAAATAAACGCCAGCTCAATGTCAAGACCCGACTTTTTTCCCATGTGTTGACACTGCTAAGAGGTGATAATAGATCTGAAGAAAATGGTGCAGCTTATCAACAAAAATTACATGAAACAAGACGCACAGAGTTGCTGATGTGTGGTCCTGCTAATGACTTAAAAAAGGCTGCTTAATGATGTGAGGATGTGTGTTTTTGACAAGCTGAGTAATGATCTGTGGGCCCCTGGCTCTAAAACCCACGTGGAACCAGCTGGTGGTGTGTGATTGTGGACCTCTCCCTGGTCTTATCTCCAGTACACACTGCAGAACACCCTGCTCCGTCTTGTGTGTGTGTTTCTCCAGCGGTGCACATTGTGGCTGCAGGGTGAGCTGGTGAAGCTCTTTAGAGAGCCGGACCTGCACTGAGCAGTCATCAGAGTCATTTAGCATTACACAATAGACCTGCAGCACTTAGCCACATAAATGCTCATGATGGAGGCTGCAGAAAGAAACAGAAAGAGAGAGAGAAGGAGGGATATGCAGGCATCAAGAGGGTAAGAGAGGAGGAATGCACTGTAGAGTTGAGGTTTCATTATGTGTAATGAGCAGATAAAGTAATCCCAGCCCCTGTGAAAACCAAAAGTGTAACTGATTTATTCATGAATAATAATTGATATTAGATTTAAATTAGATTTTAGATTAAATTTCATCTTCTGAAATGGGATTCTTATGCACAAAATGACACGGTGAGGTCTGGAGGATACCTGTAGTTTAACAGAATGGGTGTTTCTTATGCAAAATATTATAATTACTAAAACTGTTTAATAATACTTATAATTAAAATGCTACATTTACTCCACTGATTTATCATTGTGATATTAAAACTGGGGTAGGCAGTTTATTTTTGGCATCACTGGGCAAAGTTCCATTATAACCTTTCTTTTATAGATTTTCCGTTAAACATATCATACATTTGTTTGCAGCCTATTTTGTAATTCAACATATACAAGAATAGAACAGCTACATTATTCAGATAATTACTAGGATAAAAAAGAACACACCCCTCCCTCCCACTCAAACCCACCCAACCATCCACACTTGTCCCCTTAAGTCCAAATCTTCACAGGGACGATTGTAATTATTAAGTAAGACAATTAATAAGGTAATAACAGGAAAATGGGGAAAAAAAAGACAAAAATCTAGTTCAAGACTTGAGACTTTGGCCAATCACAAGATATTCGATTGTTGAGTCTCACTCCCCTGTTGTCAGGTCCCATGGTGGTGTTGGTTTGGTGGATCTGTTCGAGCTCAGTCCCAAAGCAGGAAAGAGCCTCAGCAGTTAACTATCTTTCTCCAGAATCACATACTGCACTTTTTAATTTACATCTTAAGTGCTTTTTGTGAAGTGATTAATAATTTTTGCCGTCGTGGTGGTGTAAAAAAAAAGATAATTTTTATGTGTCAGGTTAGAAAATGAGCCAGTGGCACTGACATCAATTTTTAGAATTTATTGAATAACAAAATGTGTGAATCACTGGCACGATATTTCCTCAAGCAATGTGATTCCACAGAGCAGAATATCTATTGTTGACAGCTTTATAAAAATGACTATTCTCATAGAAGTGCTATTAATCTGAAATTCAGTATGTTTTGTGTGAAAGTTGCTTCTGATATAGATTTTGCCCCTTTTTTGTTTCAGTGTTTTGTTTTGTTTTGAACTAAAAGATCTATCAAAACCACACTGAAGAGAAGAAAAGTAAAGAAATATAAAAGACAGGTATTAGTGTCACAGTGGTACAGCATCAGTCTGTTATGATGTACATAATCTTAAATTAAATTAGACCTGAGATAATTAGTTGACCAATCAATCAAATAAAACATGCCCTGATTGATTATTGATGAATGTAAGACAGCATAACACAGTGGTTCTCAAACAGGGGTCCGGGGATCCTATGGGGTCCATGGCACTCTGCCAGGGGGTCTATGAAAAGTTTTCAGATTCATTCATTTAAGTTATCATTCTATTTAAAAATATTTATTTATTTGTTTTATTTTACAAAAGACTTCATTGTAACTTGCATTTATTTTATGGCTAGACTTTTAGCAGCGAGTGCTTATTTATATAAAATAGACTAAATTATTACAATTAAGGACATACAAGAGGAATGTAACATGATTGTGTTTACATTATTTTGTGTAATTCTTTGTGTTTTTATCATATCATAATATCACATGTTCAAAACTACAGTTATGCTATAATCTGATTAGTTGGTTGGCCTCAGCGGCTGTGGGACTGTGATGTCTTATATAACAACACCCCTCCTCTCCTCTCCTCCTCTCCTCTCCTCTCCTCCTCTCCTCTCCTCCCTTCCTCTCCTGTATGTTTATGCTGATGATGTGTCAAAACACTCCTGCCTGCCTCCCCAGCTCCCCTCGCCGCTGTCAAGAGTAACATCTCTGCCCTTTCTCCTCTGCAAAGACACAAAACTCTGCTTGAGAGCATTAAAAATTCAGCTCTGTTTGGGTTGGTCCTCCTCATAAATATTGACTAAAAGCCCCGAGAACGAGGGCCTGCTTGTCCAGTCAGCAGCGGGGCAATTAGGGGAACACATTTAAAAGCACTCGTGTGCCTTTCACTGGGACACTGGTTTGGTTGTAAGAAATTAAGATGAAGGAATTATTTATGGCCACCACGGTCCTCTCCCTGGAAGACAGAGGGAAAGAATCCGTGCTGGTATGTGATATATTGTTATTAATCGTCTCCATCTGGTCATTTTAAGTGTGATACATTAAACCCTGACGTGTTATTTCCTCCACCACCTTTTAAAATTTGTTTGATACCAACAAACTGACAACATATAATCCTATCTTTAACCTTGTCCTCTTTTCTCTCCCTCTGTCTCTTTTAAGAGCTACTGTATTTGGCCACATTCCAAACTGTAGTTTTTCCCTGCGGTCTTCACTACCGTATAGGGCACTACTTTTGTACAACTCCTTCTCCTCTCTCATCTTACAAATTAAATCCTTTACAACCCACATCACCTTTCTCTGTGACATTTCACAGTGCTGTATCATCTGTATTTAATATTCTTTTGCCAGGTTTCTTGTAGTTCGTGTAGGTGAGCTATAATGGAATCCTAATTGGTTGGAGTTGAATAGAGGTGTCCTCTGGCAGTCCTTCACTGTGTCTCTGGCCGACTGGTATCACCCAGTTGATCTGGACAGGTCTGGGCTTAATAAGTGGGCCTGAGAGCTGAAATACACGCTGCCCTACAAAGTCTAACTGCAGTAACTACACAGAGGGTAAAACTGACAAAAATGGCTTTAAAGTGTTTTCACTGGCCAGATCTTGTCATTACTACAATTTTTAAACCGCTTTTTCTCTACAACAAAGAAAAATTGAACTGTGAAACTTTGTTACAAGATAAAACAGATGTCAAGAAGTTCATTTTTAGTTTAAAACTCAATTTTGACCATAAATCTCTGTACTGTGGTTAGCCTGTGGACGGCAGCATGTCTCAGTCCAGTTGGAATGTGTGGGTTTTTACAGCAAAGTGCACTTAATAACACATGATTTTTAGTCGATGTGTAAGAAAATATTGATACATTTGAGTATCACAATATTATGTCATGAGATACTGTAGCATTTTTCAAAAACAAATAAATTCATGGCGGTTTTCTAATTGATCTTAAGTCATAACAGCTTAACGTAACAATGTTACAACATAACAACATGACAGTGTAACAATGTTACAATGTAATAGTGTAACAACATTACAACGTTACAAAAACAATACAATATACCAACTTGAAAACATTACGTTACAATGTAACAATAATAATAATAATAATAATAATAGTAATGTTACAATGTAGAAACTTAACAGTGTTACAGTATAACAACATAACAACGTAACAGTGTGAACTGAGGCAGAAAGAAGTAAGCACATACTGTATCTTTACTTCATAATTAAAGCCCGACTAATACTGGATTTTTGGGAACGATACTGATATTATAGGAGTAAAGTAATCCTGATATTGAGGAATTGGCCAATACTCTTTATTTATTTGTGTAAAATGCAAAAAATAATTGCATTATATTCATTAAATTAGATTTAAAAGATCGTAATATCACCTTGGTTACAGTATCACAAATATTGCAGTATACTGAATCATAATGTATCGTGATATATATTGTATTGGCCAATTCTGGACAATGTACAACCTTTCTAGTACAAACCAAGACTGAAACTGAGACATGTCTCCAACAGTTGCTGTCTGTCACTGCTCATCTAAAGTAACATTTTCTCTTTTTCTTTTTTGTCCTCCCGCAGTCTTCATTTGCAGCTTCATGGTGGCAGCTCCCATCTTCGGTTACCTGGGCGACCGCTTCAACAGAAAGGTCATACTGAGCTGTGGCATTTTCTTCTGGTCCATTGTTACCCTGTCGAGCTCCTTCATCAGTAAAGAGGTACGACATCTCACACAGTGTGACGGATACTGTAGAACGATGGCAGCACAGGAGCTCCAGTGTTAATCTATTAGTGCCTGTGATACAGTCCACGCCGACACAGAGCTAATTATTCTGTTATGGTCTGGATATGCTTGATGTTAAGGCTAGTGAAATGAAATGATACGCTCGTTAAGTCAGACACCCGCTTTGCCTTTGTAGACTTTCTTTATGTCCCCCTCCCTCTTCTCTCTCTCTCTCTCTCTCTCTCTCTCTCTCTCTCTCTCTCTCTCTCTCTCTCTCTCTCTCTAACTGGCTATCAGCCAATCAGCTAATGAAGGTCCATGCTTCAGACTTGTCTCAATTACAAATGCTTTAGAAGATAACACTGTAGTTTCTCTGCCCCCTGACAAGTGGATCTAGATTTGATATCTCCAGCAGCTCCTCAGTGTGCTGGGCGGTGCTGGACGCATTAAATAATAACAATGTACAGGGGGGGTGATAATGTGGGGGAGGGTAATCCCGCTGAGAGTAGTTATCACAATAAAGTAAAAGGCTCTGTACATGTGTATGTATACCCTGTAAAAAATAAACTACTTGTTTTGACTTTTAAAAAAAAGTTAGTGAATTAGAATTTGAAAAGACATAATGGCATAATAAATACAATTTTCTAGTCAAATAAACTTGACAAACATTAGAAACATGTATTCTTCAAGCTATAAAATAAAAGGGTCTAAGGAAAGTTTGAAGTCACTGTTAAACCAAATGCTCCAATTAATTATTTGTTGTAAGAAGTGAAAACTTAAAATTTGTTTAGAGGTTCTACAAACTTAAAAATATTGAGCGCCAAAAGAATTTCCTTTCCTTTGTTAAATTTAATTAAGCAAACTTTGGATACCCTAACCCTAAAGGCTACATTTCTCTCAAACAATACATGCTGGGAAGTCTACTTGTATACTTTGTTACTTGCATGTTTCTGTAGAAACTTCATTTCATGAGTTGATTGAAGTCTGTGCAGTGCAGTCATTTAATTCATCATTTCTTTTCAAAAGACTTCAGCTCAGAAAAACTTAGAAGTTCTCAAGTGTCCTGGGAATAAAGTAAAATTCAATTAATTAATTAATTTAGTTCACTTTAATAAAACTTTTATATTTACATTAATGTAATGACAGAAGATTAGTTCATTCCACCAAATTCCTGTATAATTTTTTACAGTGTAAGTGTGTGGGGGTGTATAAACAGACCCTGTTATACAGTCTTGATGGACAGTTGCAATAAAAATCTAGCAGACTGACAATCTTTGCTCACTCCACTGGCAGGGATCTGTGGCATTAAAAGCTGCGTTGGTTAAATTTATGCGGCACGCTGCATGTCTGCAGAGCAGCGTCACGGAGTCCCGCTGTGTCGTCTCCAGTGAGTAAGCCCGCTCGCTGCCGAGGCCCTTCAGCCCGGAGCCGTGGAAGCGAATGACAGCTCAGAGATGTTGATGGCCTTTGACTTCAATCCCCTATAGACTCGTCTGCTGAGAGACAGGATGGCAGCCATTTGCCTAAGCAGGAAATACATTCATGCTGCTTATGGCTAAGATGAAATTAAGGGCGTCTTCCCCTCTGTCAAATGCCACAAAGGCCGCTGACTGCTGATGAGGAGACGAGGAGTGATCCTCTGCACCCGCGGTCCTTTGCCGCAAACTTTAACTTCGCCCTCAAGACGTGTTCCTGAGTGTGCCAATCAAATGAGACAAGAGTAGATGTCTCTTATGTAACAGCTCCGCAGCGCTGTCGCCATGAGAGATGAAAGACATGACATGTGATGAAATGTTAATGACCACTTACAACTGAGTCTTATCATTACGCATTTAAGACACTGTGGGGCATTTTGAAAGGATTTGCAGCAGATACAGAGTTCAGATGTTACGTAACATAAATTTGCCACTGCCACAAAGTGAACACTTTGCACACTTTATTCTGCATGACCACAGCAGATTATCGTCATAAAATGTTCACTTGTAAGTCGTGTGAAATTTGAAACGCATTAGTGGCGGTCTATTTTTAATTTCATCCAATGGAAAGCATGACTCATTTGATTCACCTCCATCTCATGAATATAAAGAGGGTGAGACAAGGATAATGACCACTGAACTACTATTGTTCTAATAAAGCCCGGCTGCAGGGATTGACAATGATTGATCCTTTATTCATTTTAGGACAATTTATCTTTTTTTTGTTGATTGTCATATTTGCATTTAAAATATTATTTATCTGCCACCAGTGTGACCAGACTGTGTCTCTCAGCTGTCATGATATTGGTGCAGGTACCATGTCTTCTTTTCCAAATGTGAAGTTTTATCTCATTAATGATCGAAAAATATTATTTTTATTGATCTGAAATAATAATTGAATGTAGGAGCTGTTAGATCCACCCTCCTCCATAGACGCCTTTAATTAAAATTCTCAAATTTACAGCAGAAATAAACCTAATACAAAAAAGTCTCTATAGCTAATTTCCCTGTTCATAACAACCAGGGAGTGAATTTTAATATAACTCACGTCATCATTATATCAAGGCCTGAAGTTATACATAATTAAGGGCGTGCTTGCTTTTAGTGACAGGTGGGTACCATCATGGCTCACCACTAGGTAGACGCTTCATTCAGCAGTCTCAGCTCTACTTACGCTCCACCTATTTACCCATGTTTGGTGTAGCCAGGAATTAGCCGAGTCAGGCATGGCCAAGATGGCGCTGACCACAGACCCCACACTCAGAACGGCTCTTCAGAAACCTGTGGCTGACATCACAAGGGAGCTATAGACTATTTATTTCTGGCATTAAGTACTGTTAAACATCAACATGCTAGCATTGTCATTGTGAACATGCTAAAATGAGCATTTAGCTCAAAGCACCTCTGTACCACCTCACAGAGCCGTTAGCATGGCTTCTCAGTCTTGCATGAAATTAGCTTTGAAACCAATTAGATTTTCCTTCACCTCCTTATTCTCTTTTATCTCCTTGTAGCCTTCCTTGTGCTTTTCTTGTCTCTAAACTTCATTTTTGTGGCGCTTTTCTGGCATCATCACTGCTTATAGCATTTCTGTTCCAAGTGGTGATGATAGTCTGGTGACCACACAAAGAAAAAGAACTACCACCATGATGCCACTAAACGGTGGGCCATTAAAAGAAGAAAATAGGCTGGCTCTAAATCATTGGAAACAATGTGACAAACACAGAGATATACAGCAGCGAAAGCTCAGCTGTGATCAATCACAAACGCAGCGGCTCACAAAAGAATCAAAAAGCAGAAATAAACCGTCTGCGGCAACTGTAAACACATAGAAATGAAAATAATAGGGGTGAAGACCACAGCAGAGACTGTTTTTCTAGATGCAATCCCTCAAGTGTCATCTTACAGTGAGGTGTGCGTGTGGTGTAGTCTCCAGAGGATGTTTGATGGCTGTCTGTCTGACCTCATGACATGATGTCCCATCCACCAGCATGAAGCCTGGAGTGACAGCAGAGAGCTCAGGTCAGCACAGGGATCACCTTCCACCTCCTTAGCTCTGCGTCTACCACCTACAGCACCTTCATTAATCTCTTCTCACTGCAGACAAACAGCGCAGAGCGTGACCTTATCAGCCTCACACACACCACAGTCTGACATTGTTAGGGCCCGCAGTGTGCTTGCAAATTTTTGAGGTGGAAATAGAAAAATATCCAACATAATACAAAGGAATGTGAACATAAGAAAAGCTACCAATGAATAAAAATACTTACAGTTTATGTATATCACCATCAAACACTGCAGCTAATTCTACTACGCAAATTGGATAGTACACAAATTAGTGCCCAGTGTTTGCAGTTTGCGTCATTCCAGTGTGTGGAGGAACCAGATTTCTTTGCAGGTTCACAAGCAGACATGGGAGTCCGTATCCAGTGAGTAGTAGTTGCCATGGAAACTGTTAACAATCCAGCTGCCTACACAGGTTCCCCCACAAGCGTGCATGCTCCTATTAAAGCCTTTTAAGTATCCATCTATTTATTTATCAGCGTATTACATCTAATGGGAGATTATTTAAGAAAGCTAAATGGGATTAAGCAAATTAAAATGTTGATGTGATGTTATTTCACGATTTCATGAAGTAAATCTGATTGATTGAGATAACCTCCCTCAGCTCTTTGTGCAACAGCATCTCAACATTTAAATCAATGAGAAAGTCTATAGGTTTATGTGTTGTGCAGAGCTGCAAGAACATCATGGGATTGAGCTTAAAGCCATCACATACTTGTGATGTTGTGCGTGACGTGTGTTCATTCATTGTTCAGTGCTGCACGTCAGTTTCAGGAGCGCCTACCTCCACTTATCTGCTAGATAGTGCTGGTGAATCAGTGCTGATTCAGTGAACTGAAGGTGCTCAAAGCTAGTAATTGTATCTTGTACGATTTGTGCATTGTGAGTCAAAAATAGAGACATTTACAGACTCGGGTACACATGTGGAGGTAGACCAGCTTTTTCTAAACTCAGGGTCACAATCCAAGATGAGTCACAGACCTGTTTTATTGGGTTGTCACATGGCAGAATAAAATTCATAGTATAGTTCTACAGGCTTTCATTCAAAGCAGGCTTATATTAGAGACAGGCTTTTATTTCAAATTCCTATTTACCCCTGTTTGTTAAAGTGCAATGTAATTGGCGATACTGTGGCAGGCAGTGTGTAATTAATAGCAGAATGCAGCTCAGCAATGTCAATCGTTTCACGACATTCAACAGGGGACAAGAACTTCAACTCAAATACAATGGCAATATATACAGTAGCTAGGGTCAAGAAATGTAACAGCCACATCACTAATAATTAAAACTGAATCAGGCTATAGTTGTGCGATATGTCAAAAATGCTGGTATATTTGTGCAGGCGTGTCAAAATAAATCCAAAATTCACCAAGTTAGATGTGAAAATAGTGTGGCTCTACAGTCACCTGTCCTCTGGATCAGTGCATTTGTTCTCGACTCAGTGGGTACACACTGTGCTGCTAAATGAGAGCGTGTTGCAGAGGAGCTGTCACTCATGCAGATCATTAAATTAGCTAAATAAAATGAGAAAAATCGCCCCAAAACACCAACCGTCAATTGACTCAGCCAGTTGCTAATGCCCAGTATATTTATCTGATCACCCAACCCTTAATTAGGCTACCTACGTAAACTGTCGTGCTCTAACAAAAAGTGACATTTGCTTTTTGGAACATAGAACAACTCACTTAATGAACGACTCTGTCCAGCACTGGACATGATGGGAAATGTGGGCCATCACTACAGTCATTTAGTAGGAAGCCTAGTTTAGTTAAAGTTACTGCAGTATGCTGTTCAAAATCAACACTTCCATGTCCCTTTCAAATTAAAAGCCCTGCAGTGTTTCAGTGGACAGCACAAGTTCATTCAAATTCAACTTAACATTACACTCAGCAAATTTGATCATTGCACTGATGTATTTTTGTAATGAAATAAACATGTCATATGCATTTTAAATTCATGGTTAGTAATAGTTTATAATTGTAGATGTTATGGCAATGCATGATGGACTTGGGTCACAGTTTGGGGTCACAAACTCACTTTTGGATCCCTCACTGAAAAAGTTTGGTATCCCCTGAATTACACAGTTTTCTGCTCTCATGAAAAGTTGGCGAGGAAAAAGACTTCTGACCAAGAAAAATTGGGGGGCATTGACATTTTGCTCTGGCAGAAAGTTTCCTGTGGAGCTTGATAACAAAACTCTTATATCTTCTGTGTCTGTCTCTCTTTCCTTTTCTCTCTCTCTGCAGTACTACTGGCTATTTGTGCTCTCCAGGGGACTGGTGGGTATCGGAGAGTCCAGCTACTCCTCCATTTCTCCCACCATCATAGGAGATCTGTTCACTAATAACAGCCGCACCATGATGCTCTCTGTCTTCTACCTGGCCATCCCACTGGGAAGGTAAGAGCCAGACAGATGATGCAGGGAAACAACAAGATGTGTCATCTATTTTGGGAGATGTTGATGCAGACATTTAGGATACTATAACATGGTGATAATATAAAGTGATTTAGTTCAATCCAGCAGGTTCTTTAAATATTAAATCCAAAGGTGCAAAGGAATCAGGAGAATTAGCACAGATAGTTGAAATTATCCTGACACAGAAAAAGGTCAGGTTGGCTCCTATCGGCTGTTTTTTTTTCCAGAAGCAGCAGCACAAAGAGCTCAGGCTCTCCGCAGAAAGAAAAGCAGAACTTTACAATTGGCTGTGTGGAGCTTAAAGGAGGGTGGGAGGCTTTTTGGAGATGTGGCGTGGGGGTGTGGGAGTAGGAGGTATTATTAAGCTCAAATCTCCAGCCTTTTCAGTTCATTCAATCAGAAAAAGGGCCACAGGGAGAAAACAAACAAAGCCAAGTAATAAAAGATGAATGTACCGGTGGATGCGGCAGAGGAGCCACTTGAGGTTTATCGTTCTATACAGTGCTTAAGAGATGTGCCTGAGCTGCTGCATGCTGCTGCTGCTGCAGAATCACACACAAAGAAATGCAAGGTAAAAAGGACATAGTGCAGACCGTCCAACACTATAAACATATTTCACTTAAATTTATTGCTGCAGGACAATCCACCATGATGAACGAGTATGTAACTCATTTAGTGCACCAATCATATGAGTTTTTAAAGTTCCCATGGAAGGGCTAACGGGGGGCTTATTAGTTGTGGTTTCCTGTAAAACAGTCAGCTAAGGAGGGACTTGTGCCTTACACTCCTCCTCGCCATGCAGCTAAACCAGTCGTGTTAGCTGACTCTTCCCAGACTGAGAGCTTCCAGTGAACACAGTTGGACCAGGACAGAAATATATGACCACCAGAGGCCAGTCTGATGACAGGAAGTAGGCCACAGTATCGGAGCGAACAGTAGTTAGCGGTTAGCTAGTCTGACACACCAGATGCAGACTCTGGGTGTAAGTTCCACCACTGGCCGTGGTTATTGTAGCATTCGCTATCTGCGTTTTCAAAATCCAACCTCCGAGCTGCAACCTACACACCGAAAACAGCAAATTGGCACCTTGGTTACATGTTCACATATGCATCGATATGCATCACAGCTCCCTCATGTATCCTGTGTCTGTTCGGAGCGATGGTTGTGCACATCCTCAGAAGTGACCACTACACTTGCATCAGTGCAAATGTGGGTTAAACAGCAAGTATATTTCTGACCTAACAGTCACGGTTACCTACTTTATCAACAAGTAATCTAAAGCTATCTGTCCAGAAGGAAACTATGTAATTAAATAACCAAGAGTTGAAGGTGAGTAGCTGGAGGATATCAGAGGGGAAACCAGAAAATATTTTCTCATTAAAATATGATCCAGATTCACCCAAATTAGTGAATAAAGTTCTTAAGTTGTGCTTTTGTACAGTGGGGCCCCCAGAAACACTGCAGTCATGATTGAGAAACCATTTAATTGGACGCAAATTTAGTAACACCTCAGAGTGCAGAATGAGTCATCAACAGTCAACTCTGAAATACTGTTAAAAATGCCTGAAAATATCTACAAAACAACTTTTTTGTTGGGCCAGAGAGTGGTGCATAGCTGACGTATAGTGGATTGTGGAGTGTTATAAAAACACTTAATCGATTTTGACTTCATGGGAACTTGTATAAACGAGGAAAGGAAAGACTAATCTGCCCTCTGAGTGCTGGTGTTATGAGCTGCCAAAATGTTTGGGTCACAGTAAACTGCCCAGCAACACAGACAATAGAAGGTAAAAGAGTGGGCCTCAGTAAAGTGCAGTCAAACATCCTATCCAGTCTCCCACTTGTTTGTCTTTACTGAGGTTGTTATGACCGTTTCCAGGAAATGACCTCAGGAATTAGACCGGATTCACAGGAAATGGATTCCCCTGCCCTCATTTTCTTTTCCCTGTAATTTTTTAAACTCGGCCCCACAGACAGGTTTCTGTGCGACGCCGGCGTTTGATGTGAGCGTATTTTTCATACTCGAGTTTTATTGTTGGGGGTGAACTTTCCAAACACTCTCTGGGTGGACTCTGATAAGATTAGCTGTTAGTCACTCACTGGAAATATCATATGCTGTCTGAGCCTGTTTATACTGCGCTGTTATTTTTGGAGAACTAATCATGGAAGCTCAACCGTGGACTGTTTCCCCGTTTGCTCCGAGTGTGTAGATGTGTGAGCGTGTGTGTGTGTAAAAACCAGTTGAACGTGTTTTGGCTCTTTATCAGCCAATGCTGATAAGAACCTACTGTACAAGGCTACATTTTATCATCCATCTATTGCTCCAATCTGCTGTTCTAATGAAAAAACGCATCTCATGACCAGAGGCTCTACACATGCAGACAAACGGGTTCAAAGAATTCAAATCAGGAAGTCTGATTGATAGGTTCATTCTAGTGAACTTAAGGCTTAAAAAAAATTACAAATAAGATAGACGTGGCAGACAAACTAAAGGGGATCAAAAGTATGCCATCAAAAGTGCAGTAAATGATTCTGTAGAAAGATAGTTGATTGTTGAGTCTCATTCTCAGATCGTCAAAGTACCAATGTTTTGAGATGAGACTCCACAATCAGCCATCTTATCGACCCGTGATTGGCCAAAGCCTCCCATCAAGGCTAGATTTTCTAAAGCCTGAAAACAAAGTCTAGTTTTCTCTCAGACGCCTTGAATTACATTATGCTTATAGGTTATTATGAAACTTTTGCTCAATGACACCAAAAATAAACTGCCTACCCCAGCTTTAAATGTCTCAGTGCAGTATTTGGCCACCATGAACACCCTCAGTTCTGCTTAACATCAGTTCTCTGTCTGAAATTGTCCTGGGAGGATGAACATCATTTAGAGATAACATAAGAAAAGATATCCCCTCATTCAGTGTTTTTAATTTTGGTGATGATTTAGCGCTGTCACTCAAAATCGGCCATCACTCAAAAGCCTCCCACACCCCAGCTGGGTTGAGATCTGGTGACAGTGAAGGCCACATATCATTTTCAAACTCATCAAACTAATCAGAGATCCTGTGTGGAAGCATCTGGGAGATAACATACTGTAGAAAGCAAAGCCATTCTCGAGAATTTTGTCTTTACACTTGCACCTCAGGTAAGAGGTTGCAGGTTGTGATTATTTTCATTATTGATTAGTTTGTTCATTTTTTTCATCTAAACGGCAAAAAAAAGTGAAAAATAGTGTCAAAAATGAGTGCCAGTTTCCTAAAGTTCAAGGTTTTGACATCAGATTGTTTGATTTGTCCCACCAACAGTACAAAATCCTAAAAATATATAGTTGATTACCACTTAAGATGAGGAAAAATAGCAAAGCTTTAAATGTGAGAAGCAGCAATAGCAGACTCAGATGATTAATTCGTTATCACAATAGTTATCAATGATTTTTTTGGTCAGTCACAATTGATTAATTGACCATTTGTTTCAGCTCTCGTTCAGGTCATGCTTATCACTATCAAATATCAAGAAGACCGATCAGCTCTTCATTTACTCCTGCATTACTATATAGAAGATAATGCTCACATACTTAAGCTGCAGTCCTCTGCCACTCATACCTTTACGATTCGTATCCTCTTTGTCCTCTAAATCCTGATGCTATCTCACAGCAGAGGCTTATCGCAGCATAGGGGCCGCTTTATCTGATCTGATCTGATGTAGCAACATTTCCCTCAAAGCGTTTCACTGTTATTTCGCTTTATATGACACACAAAACAGCCTTAAACTCAAGTAAAATGCTGTGAAATTTGATTATACTGTGATAACACAGCCTTCAGCCAGACAGCCATAGTGCAGCACTCTGTTGGCTCACCGACGGTCACTTTGCACCTGCATTTTCTGCACAAATCACACATCCAAAAATAGACCAACTAGCCAAGTTGCTAGCAGTGCTTTGATCAGTTATACTGTCAGAGGCTCTCCATGTCAAGTACCCAAACACTCAACACAGCTTTAATCACGCTACAAACAGGATGTGTTGTGTAGGCGTGATGGAAATGACAGACTCAGCTAACTCAGGACACTGACTCATGTGCTTAATATATAACATGCAGGTTCAGAGTTAATGTATATGATGTTTTGTGTCTTTCTGTCTCTCTGCAGCGGGCTGGGTTACATCCTGGGCTCCAGCGCCAAGGTGGCTGCAGGAGACTGGCACTGGGCACTGAGGGTAAGGCCATCATCATCATCATCATCTTTGCAAACAAACATGCACACACAGACAGATGAAGAGCCCCTCCTGCAGGGCTCGGCGGGGGAGGCCTGTCATAGATCTGGGGTCAGAGGGGTCAGCGGTGGCAGAAGCACTGGGGGAGGGCAGGGGGCACACATGGCTGAGTAGGCGGTCCAGTCCGGGCTCTGACATTGTCAGGAAGTGACAGAGCAGAGAGAGCTGAAGGCTGGACAACTCTCACAGACCAACCACATCAGCAGCTCAGCCTCCAGCCTCTTACAGAAACATTTCTAAAAGTTTCAACATCAGACTCACTCACTGTCTTCTAATCTGTGTTCGAGCTTAGAAGAAGCGTGGTTCTGTTCTGATCCGTCAGCTGCAGCGAGGAGGAAAGTGGATTTCTATTAAAGATCAAGGCTGATGGTAGCTTTTTCTTTCCCAGTCGCTGTAAACACATTTATCTTTGATTACACTTTACCCACGGAGGTCGTCTCCAGTGCAGCAGGATCAATGTCGGCCTCAGTGAAATAACAAGGTGTCAGTGCTTCCTCAGCCTGTGTATACTGTCTTTTTCAGTGTAGGAGCTTAAAGAAACATAGCATGAGGTTACACTGTTAGCTGTACACTTTGTAGAGAGGTTGCTGGAGGTACATTTTGTCCCTGCCAAGGACACAAAATAGTAAATGCATGTTCCAGGTACTTTTAAGGGTGCTAGCTGTGCTGTGGATTGGGCTTTTTTAAACCAAAAAGAAGAATGAAAAGTGCAAGGAGCAGAAATGATGACATCCAAACTAGGGCTGTGCAATATGACGATATATGCCTTTACAGAGAGATTGTTGGTATCATACTACAGAGCACAATCTAGTTGCAGTTTTATGGCTAATACACGCTTCCAAAGTTGTTTCTCAGCCAAATCTTAGATCATTCTATTTGCTAGTCTGTGTTGCACCTTCCCCAAAGACGCACCAATAAACCAATGATCGCAAACAGTAGGCAGTGCCTTGGTTTTATTCCCCCTCCCTGCTTTTATTTGGCACGTAGTGGCATAGATGACAACACAAGAGTTGTTGGTCCCTAAAAAGAATTCAACATCCGTAATGTGGAACTGGTTTTCATTCTCCAAAACCAGCACAGCACAAACAAAGAGTTATTTGCAAAGATAAAGTTGGTACATCGGATGGCAACCTGAGAAATCTTTCTAACCACCTTAAAAGAAAGCACCCGGGACAGTATGCAGACCGTCAGACAGAGAGGGGGATCCCACATGTGTTCACCAGTCCATATGACTGGACAAGTAAGTGCCAGAAATTGGTAACTGATGCGGTGATATTTTATAATTAGTGCTTGCGCTTGAATACAAGTCTAAATCATGTTAAAATTATTTTTAACTGGTTATGAAAAAATCTCAATTTAATACTGAAACCTCTATATGACCTACATAAGTTAACAAGACCATCCACAAGAAGATTATTTCTATATGGTTATTCTTAATGGCTGCCACCGGGTCAGAGTCTCCCTGAAATCAGATGAAACAAGACTGTGTTTACATTTTCCCAGTTAAAGTTACAGTGAGTAGAATGTTAGACAGTTAAAAAGAAGCAGGAGGAGATTTTTATTGAGATGATTTTATATTTTACGTTATATTTTGTGGTTATTAAAACAGGTGGAAACACTACTGCTTCTGTCCACAGGGGTCTCCAAAGTCAACACAATATTTAAGTTGTAGTAGCTTTAAAATCTGTACTTTGACCTAAATGATCGGTTATTCTTTTTTCTTTTAAGTTTTGTCACTTTGCAGAGCTATGTTTTTTTAAATAGGGAATTAAGGGAATTAGTTTGGTTGTACTGTTCAGTAACTTGCAAAGTAGTCTTAAAGACCACTACGAAAAAGAATTATGACAAGATTGTGGCTTGTGATCCTGAAAAAAATCATTATATGATATTTTTGCCCAGCCCTAGTCCAAGTATTTAACATGAAAATACTGCTGACAGAAAGCAAAAATCACCTGTAAGCATATTTGATTTACTTTGATTTAGTTGTAGTCATATTTTCATCATGAATGCAGTAGAATTTCTCCAGAATTTCCAGAGTCCTGGAGAAACATTAAGTGTACTATTTCTGCTCCTTTTCCTCCACTGTATGTCTAACATAAAGAATACCACATTTCTTCAAACATTCTTCTTTTTGTTACATATTTGTTTCATACTAATGAGTGCACATTGCTATCTAAGGTTAAATTTACTGGGTCAAAGCTTAACATGTTATGTATAATAGAGAAGTCTTCTTGCAGGATAGGGAGGAGAACGGGGTTTTCTGTTTAACCTAGCACATATTTTTTTTACTACGTACTGGCTCCCAAAATGCCCTAAAGGTGCTCCAAGAGCATTAAGCTGGATCCCTTTTAATTAAAGGCTAATTTGAAATTTATCTGCAGAAATTTGCTGAGATGTCCCACCTTGATAAGAGTATTCCTTCAGGAGAAAAATCCTTACTGGGCTTTTTTTGCAGTGGAACACTTACTGTGTACTTAGGGGGTGTTAAATCAGGAGCATAAATCACTGTTGTCATAGCACTTTTTTAGTGGGGCTGCACTGAGTTCGTCAGACAAAACATTTAGAAGTGAACAGCTCTATAAAAAATACCAGTAATAATGGAGAGGACCAGTTAAAGGTTGAACAGGACTCTCCAGTAGCCACTGACTTCAGGGGTCAGCTTTTAAAATCCTTAAAACAAATGAGGACCTGACTCCTCATATGAGGCGACTGACATTTAAAGGAAGACATTAAACATTCTCTCAGCGTGTCGTGGTGGAAGAGATTCCTGGACATGACAGCTCACCGGGTTTGAGGAAACAGGACGCCCATTTTTTCTTGTCTTGGTGGGGCATTAAAAAAAAAACACGCACACACACAAAGAGCGGGGCAGATTGTTCCACAGCAGCCAGCCACAATGACATTCCAATAAAACAATCTCAAAGCCAATTAATCACCGGTGTGGCATGCAGAGGAAAACAAATACCAAGACATGAAACGGGTTGTGTGCAGCGGTATGCAGCTTTAAGGAAAAAACACTGCAGCGCTTCCGTTTGTTTTTGCCCAACGTGTTCCAGCTACCTTCCTTGTTTAGCAAAAATGTGGACGATAAGAAGGAGTAAGAGGGGATGCTTAGAGATGAGGAGCAAGAGAGGGCAGCAGCTAATTTGTTTGATTGCTAACCATCCATGCAGGAAATGTCTAATGGGCTCTCTGGGAGTCAAGGTCAGAGGTCACAGGCTCCCGTAGAATAATTCAGAGGGGAGTGGGGGCAAGATTTGTGCAAAAAAAAAAAAATTATTTACTCTGATGTGAGCTCTGCATCCTCCATTAAGCTGCCTCTCGCTGAAAGCACATTATTCTGATGCAGATGGGGATTTAAATAAAGGGATAGCTTGGATTTTTTGAAGTGGGGTTGTATGAAGTATGAGGATGTTCAGTGTATTGCCTACAGTAGATGCCAGCTAGTTAGGAAAAGCAGAGAGTGGCACCAGCATAGAAGCTATGCAGTGTACTGTGATAGACAGGGTCAACGGCAAAACATCATTTTCCCCCTAAAAAGTTCCTCATGAAAAATCAAAATCATTTGGAGCGTACGCTATATTTAGAATGTTTTCAGTGCTTTACTTTGCCATCAGGCCACCTTTTCTGATTGGAAACAACAGTTATACAAACCAAATATCACTCTCTCCGAACCAACCAAACTCCATGGGTGAAATCAGTCATTTTACCTTGCACAGCATGGGAGTTGCTGATTGATCTGTAAGTTGGCTTTCTTAATTGGGTGACCTCTTCATTTTAAAAGGTCAATTTAGATTCACCGGAGTCACACAATAACACAAACAAACTAAAAGATTGAGGCACTGATAGACCAACAACTCTTGTTTTCTGCGAGCTAAAATGACTGATTTCACTTATGGAGTTTGGTTCTTTTGGAGAGAGCTATATTTAGCTTATTTATAATGTAGCCTGTCAGACAGGCCTGTATGATGGCAAAGTAAAATGGTGAAAATATTCTAAATGTAGCGTACACTTAAACTGATGTTGATTATGTAAGGTGAACCTTTTTTAAGTGGCTAAAAATTTAAATATCTGTTTTTTTGTTGCTGACCCTGGCCAAAGCACGTCATTTCTTTTTTAGCAGCCATCCTGGTGCCCCTCTCTGCCAAGAATCATCTACTGTAGGTAATACATACAACACATACTACAACTCCACATTAAACAATCCAAAGTATTCCTTTAAGTTGCTCCACACAAGCAAAAGAAGACAGGAGGAAAGACAGAATACAGAAGAGGACATTATGAGCGTTGCTGTAATCCTCACCCCCTTGAGACCTTAACCTCTGTGTTGAGCTGCTTTATCAGCCACATTATGAGCCACATCAGACTCAGTTACTCCCTCAGTGAAAAACTTGAGGTCACACTCGTACACATAAACATATACACACCTAAACACACAAGTTTCACAGCACCGCAGTGCTTATGCATATGAATGTGCTACAAATATAATATGATGAATTTCCCTTGACAGATGAAATTGGTTTTTGCTTTTGTGAGCCGTTTGTATTACTCGAACAGATCCTCTCCCACACATCCCATCCTGCCTTTTGTCTTTGTCTCCCCCTCACTGACACACACATGCACAAACATGCTACCTCATAACCCATAAAAGATGATATAGTGAACATAATAGCAGATTATGAGGTTTCTGTCTTGGTGCAGAGCTCACAAAGCAGCTCTCAAAGCCAAAAAGCTCTTTTCGAGTTCTGCATTATACACATAGGCAAGCCCATACACACACACACACACACACACACACACACACACACACACACACACACACAGTGCCAGTGTAGTGAGCAGAGGGAATGTTCTCAGCTCCAGAGGGCTTGTATAGGATGTCAAGCGTATCGGCAAACACACTGGCCGTCCATTCAGCTTGTAAACACACTGTTCTTTGTCCTGCATGTCCTCCAGACCACGCCCACTCTGAATATCATGTCAGCGTGATGTGTTAACACGGTCCGAGGGGGTCTCATAGATCTTTCTTGTCCCTTTAGGTGTCTCCAGTTTTAGGGATCACTGCGGGAACTCTGATCCTGGTCTTCGTGCCTGAGCCAAAGAGAGGCAGTGCTGACCAGATGGGAGGACGCATCAAGACCCGCACTTCCTGGTTCTGTGACATGAAGGCGCTCGCCAAGAAGTAAGGCTTTGGAGAATGCATCAGGTTTTGGGAGATTGGCTTGTTCAGTGATGAGTGTAGGCCCCAAAATCATTAGTTTTTCCCCAGCTGTTCACAAAGATCCCATTTACACCTGATATGAAAATGTGATCTGTATCCAGATACGTTATCTGGGTGATAAACTATCTGATCTCGCCTTTGGGTTTACACCTGGTGTTTTTAACGTGTTCTTGTTATCCTCAATTTGCCTCAGCAGGCTCTGTCCTCCAGAGAAGAACCTGCATGTTCAGCCCCAGACTCCCTTAAAAAAATCACTGTGTTATGATTTGATGAGTCAGGGGAAACTTTATAGCCTTTGTGAAACAGTGTTTACAGCAGATTATGAATTATTTGTCCCCTCTTGTAAATTCGGCAAACGTATACAAATAAATCAAATAATCATTAATTAGAGACGTGTTTCTTCCTCTCTAAGTTTCAACAAAAACCTATATTTGAAGTTAGCTGTATTAGCTAGCTAATATCCAAACACAATGCGAGCCAGATTTGGTCAGGCAAACCTGATCACAGTGCGTTTACAGCTTGCATTAACATGCGTTTTTTCATATCTGGATAACTGTCCAGAATACAGGTCATATCTTAATACAGGTGTAAATGGGGTCTTAGAGACATGCATGCTAACAATTTAGCTTCCACTTGTTGAATGACAGACAACAAGCATTATATTTATATATATGAGATATTTTTATGGTAGCCATTAGAGGCATGGAAACGTCAACACAGCACACAGTGAGCCAGTATCATTCACTCACCACCACTCTGCAGTACTGCTGAACTGTGAAGGGAGCTTTGCATCCATGACACTGTAGGTCCTTGTTATTATATGAGCTGTGGGCTACACATCTTCAAAAAATCCTATAAACTCTATATGTAATGCAGCCAAGAAGGTTTATGAGAACTTTTTTTGGAGAGCAACCACACATTCATCCTCTGCATCCGCTGTGACTTTTAGCTGCACAGTCTCCCACATTCACCGCCTATGGAAACATTAAAAAGTGTTAAATAGTGTGTTATTTTTCTACCCTACATAAAACTGTCAGCCTGAACTGCATATCATTTCAGTTTACTCACCATTTAGCACCAGAGCTGCTTTACATTTCTCACTTTTGAGATAATGCAAATCTTGTCCAACCGGATAATCTCCCAAACTTCTCTTGTAATTCCTCTATGATCTGTTTGCAGTTGTTATCAGATGAGAGAGGCAGCCAGAGAATGTGAGATGTTTGAGATGGCGTGACAGAAAACAGTAGCTTGTTTATGTTGTTCCTCTTGTAAGCCAAGATAATCACCTGTTTGGTTTTGTGTCTGTTTCTTTGTGGCTAGTCGGAGCTACGTGTTCTCCTCCCTGGCATCCGCCGCGGTGTCTTTCGCCACAGGTGCATTTGGTATGTGGATCCCTCTGTACCTGGCCAGAGCCCAAGTGGTGCAGAAGACTGCAGAGGCCTGTACAAAAGAGATCTGCAGTAGCACGGACAGGTGAGAGGTTAATCACTTAACACAGAACACAGAATTTGAAGGCACTGGTGTAATCTGAAACTTTGTAAAAGAGAAAGACACCAGCATCCTTTGAGTGTCACATGGAAAGAGCTGGATGAACTGGGTTAGGCCTGCATCATTTTCTCTGTTAATTGATTAGTTGTTTGGTCCATAAAATGTCAGAAAATTGGGAAAAATATTTCCCAAAGCCCAAAGTGATGTCCTCAAATGTCTTGTTCTGTCCACAACCCAAAGACATTCAATTTCAGTTTCATAGAGGACAAAAGAAACTAGAGAATATTCAGATCTGAGAAGCTGAAATTGGAGAATTTTAACATGTATTTATAAAAAATTAAAAAAAGACTCAAAATGATTATTCAATTATCAAAATAGTTCATGATTGATGTAAAAGTTCAATCAATTCAATAAATTAATCGAGGAAGGAAGTATTTCCCATGACATTTTTTAAAATGTGCATATCCTTGCTGAATCTTCATCTGCATGGGTACATGAAGTAAAATTGTGCATGATATATTCTTGGAATAATCGTTATTTCTTCTCGTGTCTAGCCTGATCTTCGGGGCGATCACCTGCGTGACCGGTCTGTTAGGGGTGGTCATCGGGGCGGCCACCACACGCCTGTGCCGCCAAAAGACGGAGCGAGCCGACCCGCTCGTGTGCGCCGTCAGCATGCTGGGCTCGGCCATCTTCATCTGCCTCATCTTCGTGGTGGCAAAGAAGAGCATTGTAGGAGCTTATGTAAGAGTCATTTTGTTGTATCTCGCTGTTGGGCAGAAACCTCCTATATTCAAAACTGTAACTTTTCAGGAAATTAAGACAAACCCAAAGTTAGGAGCTCTTTTTAATACGTTTCAATGGTTAAATATTTAAGCATTGAAAACCCACAGACAGACATAAAGGGTGACCAATAGCATTTATGTCAAACTATGGAGATAGAAGATTTGCACCCGACAGCAACAATATGTTTTATCTAAATCTTGTAAGTAATATATTGCAGCCCAAACCAGATACAAGATCCTCAGTAAATTTGTGTTATATGAAACTTAAATAATTTGGGAAGTTCTGCTTATATATGACTGTAAATCCACATATAATATACTTAAATATGTGTATATCTACCTTATCTAGATATCACATATAGATATACAAATAAAAAACAGAAAACAAAGAAGAAAACAAAAAGACATTGATATATTAGTATATATTTATATATAAAAAGCATATGTCTTTATCACTGAGACATATTTAATGAAAAACTACAGACATGGGGCAGCCTGGTAGCTCACCTGATGTACACCGTGTGTCAAGACTGAGTCTGTACTGCAGCAAACTGGCTTTGACTCCAGTCTGGGCCCTTATAGTATCAAATATACACTGTAGATCTTATAATATAATACATGTAAAATGTAACATTTACTATTGGCAGCAATGGGAGATTCTCATTTTTTTCTATTTCTTTTCTATATGGGGAGATAGTTGTGTTTAGGTGAAGTCTTGCTCTCCTACTTCGAAAAATCAACAGGTCCACAGTGAAAAATGTCCCTCTGACAAAGAACTATATTAGTATGTTAATTATGGATTAGCCTCAGGCACTGAGAATTAAAAGGGAAAGTCTGGTAACCAATCTAACACGAGAAGGCTTAGTAAAAGCTCATCGGCTGGGGTTAATGTTTGAATCAGAATGAAGCAGTAAGATGACACTTTGCCTGGTGCCAGTTCCTTTCAGGCCCAGAAGCGGTGAGTGGGCGTTGCACCTCATGATGAATAGTCTTAATTGCAGGTTAGATTGAGATGGCCTCAGGAGCTGCTGCAGGTAGCTGAGACTCATACCTCATCTGGCCGAAAGTTAGACTCTCAGGCAAATACTTAGGGAGCTTATGCATCTAATTGCCTTGTGAAGCAGGAAAGGGTGCAACTTAACAACTGCTGCCCCGAAACAATGCAGTCCAGGCCGCTGGACTCACCGAGCATGAATTTCTCACTCTTATCAGACACAAAGGAATAGGAACTGACTCTCAACAAGCTGGGCGGTAAATAATGATGCTGGAAAGCTGGTAAAGATGGAAAATATTTCCCATGCGTGTAAGGGAACATAACAAACAGGCTTCTGTATCGTAAATACGTGACCTTGGCTGACTTTAGCATGTCTCGCCTGTGACTTTATTATCAGTGTATGTAAGGTGTGTGTAAGAATTCAATCTTGTTTATGTTCAGGATGTTATGTCACAGGACTGGACAATGACTGCTTATCTAAACGGGCGATAACATACCATTTCAATCAAAAAAGAATGAAAAAAAATCTAATATTAACCTTTTAATAAAATGCTCCATGGACTGCAGTCTTTCAACACTGAAAAACTATTTGTTTTAACTTCAAAAAGTTTGTGTCCAGGCTGCATTAAAATTTAAACTTCACTGAATTTGAAAAGACAAATTGAGGTCATTTTGTAACAATTTGAGGTAAATTTGTAACAAATCAACTTTTCTTGTCAGATAAACTTGATATTAATTTATTATATTTTATTTTATTTATTAGTTGTACTTGAGTAAGTTGAACAGACAACAGTTCAGTCGCACTGACAAATATTTAAAATTTCTTTTCTTTTGCAGTGTCTCAGTTTGAAAAGTCTTCATTCATTTCTTCAAGTGTAGTACATTCATTTGATTAATTCAGATCATCCTTTCAAATTAAAAGACTTCAAGTTAGAAGAACTTGAAATCTGAAGTTTACTTAACTTGGATAAACTCAATTTGTATATTTACGTTAAGATAATGAGAAAAGATTCGTTGATTCCACTCAATTCTTGTCTGATTTTGTATGACTGATGTGAACAGCTGCTAAACAAAGTACTTCCTAAGAGACACATAATTACTTGTGTAAGTGGTGATTTTGATTTAATGAATTAAAATTTCTATGAACTGGCATCAGGTCAGAGGAGCACATTTATCAGGTGTCTGACAGAGGCATGACTCAGCCAATTAGACCTGAGGTGCAGCAGTATCCATATTAATTACATGATTACATATCTGTCCAACTCAATTTTACACAAATGCTGTGTGACAGAAACGGCTGATGCAATCATGTGACGCCAGATTTCTATCTTTGTATTGGCCACAAAGGGTAATGGTGTAGGCGGTTGATGTTCTTGGATGTTTTATATCTTACCAAGAAAGAACAGACCTTTTTCAGCGCAGCCATTTTGACATGAAATAGCAGAGTAAACACGGGTGTTACCAATGATTTGTTTAAGAATTAAGGCTGCGTTCCATTCAGGTCAAACACAGTCAGGGTGCTGCTATTGCACATGTTGGCTCACTGGAGGGGCTCTGCTACACTAAAAGCTGTGTTCCCACCCAAAGAACCTGGGTCCATCTGTTGTATGTTTTTTTCCCCCCTAAAATTCACTGTGTCAACAATCAACAAAAACATGGTTTTAAAAATGGTGGCTGAAATAAAATACTGCGTGTACTCGACCAATCAGAAACTTTCAGCACTGCAAGCCCCACCCCCAAAGTTCCTGTACTTTTGGAAAGTATTACCCCTGGAGCAGGGACTTTTTGTCAGGTAAAATTCTGCCCCTTATACTTAATTTAGACCCTTGTCCCTGCAGTGAAAACGCACTGAGTTCCACCAAAGGTTACTAGACCCTTTAGAATGTTCCTGCAGTGGAAACAAAGCTTTTAAGTAGAACGGGACCTTAATTAGTATTTTTGGTAACACTTCTATTTACCCTGCTATTTAATATTAATATAGCTGCCCTGATAAAGGTGTGTAAAGTATTTAATTGTATGCAAACATAGAAAAGTAATATTCAAGCAACCATTTCAACTTCAAACATGTGACTTCACTGCTTCTCAGACTGCTCTACTGTACAATATTAAATCATCGTAGAGTACAGCAGCAGTTGTAAGTGATCAGCTCAGGTTTCACGGCGAAGCGCTGACAGATGTGTCACATTATAAGGCGTGACATGGCTGTAATGGTCGGTGCTGCTCCGTTGAGGGCCGATTGACCCCTCGCAGCTGTTGTCTCGTCAACACAGAGCTAATCTGAGGAAAGGCCGGGCTTCTTGCTTCTGAGAGGCAACATGTCGGTCACGGTGTCTGGTTCACATCTCTCAGAACACGCTTGTCTGCTGTCAGACTCCTCCTGTAGCTCTCTGTACTGTACTGTAGGTCTGGCACACTGGCAGGAGGGTTATTCCCCAGCAGGAAACACACATCAAGCGGCCGTGTTAAAGCGTGCCAGCCCAAACCAGCCAATACAGATACACAAGAATCCGCTGCAACCAAATCCCTCTGGGTCTGTTTTTAAGAAAGTGGGCAAATAGCAACACCAGCTGCTACCAGCCCGTGAACATACAGTAGCCTACATGCACTTTTAGAGCGCTGTACGTCAAGCCCACTGTGTCATTTACATTTTCTGTTCCACCCATTCAGAAGCAGGACATAATTCACATCTCGCAGCTGGATCTAAACTTAGGAAGTGTTCAGATGTTTCCACACTGGATATACGGCTTTGACAAGAATAAACAACCCTTATCATTTCGTGCTGTTTTTCAGCTCGTTCGCTAAATAGTCGGCTCAATGGGACCAAAATGAAGGGCTGCACCTCTACGTATAATTGGGCCACAGCATAATAACATGTTTTTAAACCACAGCAACCAAAGCACTTTTATTCAGCAGTGGATTCCCACACACAGTAGAAATCATCTGCATCCTCCTCTTTTGGCTTCATGGCTGGTTACCAGTCTTTTGTGCAGTGGAAATTGGCTCATCTTAATTAGCACCACTAAATAGACAATTATTTCTTCTTTTTTTAGGTTTGCATCTTTATAGGAGAGACGTTGCTTTTCCTGAACTGGGCCATAACAGCAGACATTTTAATGGTAAGTACTGAAAACCTATACTTATCCACTGGGCCACTGGAAATTCCGGCAACAAATTTTACCAGCTAGCAGTCATCCAATTAGACACAGTTTTCAGTTGTGGAATGTGTGAGTGGACTCGGATCTTCTTGACTATACTTTGGGTGGGTCTGATCGATTCATTGACTGTGGATGTGATGGTGTGATGTTTTGGCACCTAAATGTGATAAAAGGAGCTAAAGTGAGCCAAATGAAAATAGATTTTCAATAAGGTGGGTGCACCAACCAGGTGCTGTGTTACAGAAATTACCCGTCCTAAGATCGGAAGAGTCTAGGATTCTTTCCAGTTTGTTATTACAGGACTAAATCCTAATTAACTCTAGATAACCCGTCTTATCTTTCTTCATCCTATCTTCTGTAAAGTTAAGAAATCCTAAACACTCAATCTAACATAGATTAACAACTTTTATGTCTACTACCTAGCAACCAACAGTATTTTCCTAATCTTGCCAAGCTAAACAACTTTGTAACCATTGTTTTTTAAACATACTAAAACACACTGAAGCAAAAATCCAAAGATGTTATTTTGGGGAAACTTACAACAGTGCTAACTTGGGAGATAAAAAAAAGAGTGTGCTAAGATAGCAGATAGCAGCATTCTTCATTGTATAAAAGCAACTAAAGAGCAGCCGTGTGGATTAAAAACAAGTTGGCTATCACTACTGTACTGTAACTTGTGGTTAGCAAACACTACCTGTAGCTACTGATCGCAAACACTACATTTAGCTACTGATAGCATTAACAAGTTAGTAAGTTAGCTACTAGTACAGGTGGGAAAGTGAAAGTTAATACAGCATAAAGATAATCATAAAGTTAGGAGAGTTATTTAAATTAGGGAGTTAGGATGTTTGTGTAATGCACATTTTCTGTCTTAAGTTAGGATAGGAACATTGACATAGGAACTGCTCATCTGTAATTTCTATGTTCCTAAATCAGTTCCTAACCCAGATTACCATGGTTACCGAACAGATATGCTGCATTCAAATTGAACTCGTAAACTCATTATAACAACACCGAAGTCGTGAGCAGAATGTTGCGAGCTTGGAGCAAACAGACAACTTCCAGTTCACGATGTTGTGAACACGACATGACGGATGCGTTCAAAATGGGCTCATCTCGTAAACACGGTAAACACAACCCCATTTGAATGCACCAATAAGATAGGATCTGCAAGTTAAGAGGTTTCTGTAACACAGCTCCAGCTCCTTAATTTGTAATTAGGATGGAGACTGCAGTGAGTGTGTAGAGACAGAGACAGGCCATTACTGGCATTTTTACCGTGACTGACAGTTCTGCCTGGGGGGTGTTCTGACCCGACGAGGTTGGACCTGCCTGCATAATTGAAGATTGTAAGAGTTGTTTTAACATGGCTGGGTGAATCTTTCTACCTCTGTCTCTTCATTACCTTACACCATCTCATGTATTTTTCACCCCCGACCCCCAACCCCTGCTTCTCTCTCTGTCTCTGCAGTTTGTCGTGATCCCCACGCGGAGAGCGACAGCGGTCGCCTTTCAAAGCTTCACCTCTCATCTCCTGGGCGATGCAGGGAGTCCGTACCTGATAGGCCTGGTAAGACTCTTCCTGAGGCAGTTCTGTGTTGTGATCAGGGCGTGAGGGGCAATTTATTTGAAGGGTTTTCTAACCAGGACCCTATTTTCCTGTGTTTTGTGTCTAAGTAACTAATTTTTGAAACTGGTCCAGTATTGAGGGAGAGCACTGTATCTGTAAGCAATGTAATCCTTATGGCCAAAGTACATCCACTAAAAGAACTTGTTTTGCCACCGAGCAGCTCAGATTGTTATTCTAAGAGTCTGAGAATATTATAAAGAGACAGACTTTTTTGTTAAAGAGTAAGATGTGTTCTGTTTAACAGGAAACAACCGTTTTATCACCGGACTTTACTGAAATAATAAATTCATCATTATAAAACACACTTCATTCAAAGTAGACAGAAACAAAATAAAACTCACCAAAACTGTCTTGGTTCATCTTTCCACTGCTCCAACAATCGCCAACTGTGGTTTGGTTGAAATAAAGCCTTAGTTCAGACGTGAAATTAGCAGGAGAGGGAGGCTGGACTTAAGAAAAGCAGGACGAAGAAACAGTGTGTCAAGCCAGAATATTTTCACGTCTAGCTCAGTAAATTAAGGGTTTATTTCAACCAAACCAGAGCTGGTGATTGCTGGAGCAGTGGAAAGACGGACCAAGACAGTTTTGGTGAGTTTTATTTTGTTTCTGAAGTGTGTGTTTTACAATCATAAAATGAGGTGAGGTGCAATTGTCATCCGCAAGGATTAAATTACAGCCCATTTTGAAGCTGACGGCTGCAGTAGTCTCCCTCAATACTGGACCATTGTCAAAAATTGTCCTTGTCCTTGTTAGTCACTTTGACACAAAAACATATGAAAATAGGGTCCAGGCTGAAAAACACTGCCTAAGATTTACCCCAGGTCATAGTTCCCAGCTGGAGCTCACAGCTTCAGCGTATCTGTAAGGACCCTGTTCATACACACAACAGTATGTATTCAGAGCCTGCTTTAAGTGGGCCAGTGCGAAGTGAGGTACAAGAGGAGCTTTTAGCACACGTCTCAGGAGGGCTGGTGAACAGAGTTGTGATTTCACCACCGCTCTTCAGGCTGTCACTCGCGTTTTCTAGTAAATCTCACTGCTCCCAGGAGGGGCCGGCGTTACTGTATTTGATTGGTCAGGAGACCAGAGAATGGTTCTTACTAGGCCTCTCAAGGTCACAGTCACCCCACCACCACCCATCCCACCCCCCAACCATCCAAACTGCATGCACACACTCAAAGAATAGCAACCAGGAGGCCCAAATACAAGTGCTGCTCGCTGCTCAATGGAGTGTGAAACAGGATCCACCTCAGACTGTCAAGCAGCATTCTTTTCATTCCAAATTGAGAATGAACTTATCTGAAGTTAAATAGTCCATACCTACACATTCTATGTTTCACTTGAGCATACAAGGAAGGATGCAAGGAAATGTGCTGCAGTAACATCACATACATAATGCATATCGCAATGTACACATTATACCTTAATGTTTAACATTTCATGGCAGTATTTCTGATGTATTTTGGTGCTGAGAGAGAATAGATTGCCTCACTGTGATGTGTTTACATTGAATTTCATTGTTGCTCCATTGGCTCACAGCCCAGGTCATGATAACAAAGGCAAAGTGGAAGTCTTTGATTAGTGAATCAAACTGATCCTGAAGATCCTCTGTCGGGGCCTGACAGGCTGGCAACAGACACAGCTGTCTGTCGGGCTGCATTCAAACCGTCCTCATTTGTGTGTTGTTTTTTTTCACTCCTCCCTAAATGGAAATGTTAAACTCTTGTCAAAGCCAGATAAAAGCAGCAGTAAGTTATCTTCAAGTACTGACAAGCTCCTCAAAAGACTAAACAAAAGTGGAATTAAAATAAAATCTAAATTCTGGGAAACAGAATCCAGCTCAAAGACCAGAGCTGCATTGTTCCTGCAGATCACATCAAACCCAGTGTCATTTCATAAAGTACAAACTTCCTGTTGACACATTTAGAGATACAGCACTTTGATCTACAGTCTGAATCACTTTGGTTCTTCTGATGTCGATGTTGATACCAGTCCTGAAAAGATAACTGACAGCAATTTTGATAACTGATTAAGCATTTCAGTCATTTATCAAACAGAGACGAGAAACATTTCCTGGTTACAGCTCCTCATTTTTGAGGATTTGCTCCTTTAAAGCGGCGTTTCATATCAATAATTAAATTTTGGGGTTTTTTTGAATGTTGGTCAGACAAAGCACGCAATGTAAAGATGGCACCTTTTCTCCCTGAACTTTTGATGGGCATTTTTCACTATTTTCTATTGTTTCATAGACTAAACCAGGGGTCTTCAGCAGGGGGTCCACAACCCCTAAGGGGGACTCAGAGTTACTGCCAGGGGGCCACCAAATTATTATTTTTTGTTGGTGGTAAATTAAAAGATGCCTGAAAATACACGGTAACATGATTCCAACATATCATTAGCAAAGATAAATCGGTAAAAAATCGGTAAAAAAATACATATATATTTACGCAATGTTGACAAAAAGCTACACATGAATCCTTGTACAATTGTGTGAGCTAGGTCAGGAGTTCCTAAAATCTCTCATGTCACAGACCTCCACAATAGATGCACTTTAGATCACGGACTCACAATTTGAAATGGTTTTGTAAGTTATTGTTTTTTTTCCGTCATTGTCAATCAATCAATGATCAAACTAGGATCACTATAGATTAAAATAAATCAAAACGACCAAGGCTGATGCTTTGATTGAATGATTATTAAGTGATAATGAAAATAGTCATTATTTCCATCTTTAGTTTTAAACTTACAACATAATATGTGGAAAGTGGAGACTAACCAATAGAATTGCTGTGGTAATATTCCACCAAGCTCATGTCAGAATAATGCAGCCCACACACACACACACACACACACACACACTGCTCCAGCCGAACTTCCCCAGACAGACATGGCCCCACAGTTTGCCAGTCAGTCACCCGGGTTCTCCATCCAGCCTCTGGGGTCACGACTCTCCTCTGACTGACATGCTGAATGTCCGGGGGTTTCTCACCCTTCCACAACCCCTCCTGACCAACGAGGACCAGAATGCTCCAAGTGCGTCACCACTCGCTGCCTCAGTTCCTGAGCTGAGGTTTAGCACGCGAGTGTGATGGACTTTTCGTGACGCACGCTTAGCGCGGGCACACATACACTCACCCATGCAGACTGGCACAAGTCCTGTGAATGAGCAAAGTGGAGAATCTCAAGAAAAACAGACTGGTGGTTATTGCTAAGCAACCACAGGAGAAAGTGAGCGGATGAGTCAGTGTTTTTGGTTCACAATTGGGTTTTGACATGTGGGCCAAACAGACCTGCAGATGATGTACTCCACTCAAACCACTGTGGTGTTCCCAGTGCATCTTTTGTGGGAACGTCTGCAGATACACATAACTGCATCTTCCTGTTGTGTTTTTAAAAAGCGCTTTAGTGCATCTGATATTCTCCTGAGCTGGAGCCAAGATCCCCCTCCATCAGCACGTAGACCGTTGTCACATCAGACTCCCCAGAGAAACACATAATGGACCTCTCCTATACTATACGAGTAGGACATGGCCGCAGGCAGAGTGGGTGGCGAGGGAATGCCAGGAACAATCTCTCAGAGATCTCCCAAGTAATGCCATCTAGCTCGATAATTAGACTTGCAGCAGTTCACTATGTATTTTTAGCTACGCTGTAAGTTGCAGGCAATTTACTGTACCTGATGAAATAACTCTGTAACGGCCACACACACACACACACACACAGCTGCTGGACGCACACCAGGTTTAGTCACACACGTGTATTTTATTTATTTTCTTCCACCATCCACTCCACCATTCTCCGACCACTCCTCACGATGCACGCAGGTACTCATGCATCTTGCCCACGTAAATATAAGGCCTATACCAAACAGTTCAAAGCTTCATTCATAACGTTCACTTTCGAACCTCTTTGAAATGAGGCAGAGTTTATCTTTTTTTTTCCAACTGTGTCAATAAATGAGGGCAGACAACCACCTCTGTATTTGCCGTTAGCCTGAGTTTAATCAGATGCTTGCTTACGCAGATTAAATGAATGGGAAATATATTCAAAATCATTCACCTTCTGCTGGGCTGTATTACATAACATCACATTGTTAGCTAGGTTAAAAGTTACCAAACTATTACACTGTTTGCTAACTGGCTAAAAAAGTTAACAAAACATTACATTGTTTTTCAGCTTCCTAAAAATTTAGCAAAAATTTGCATTGTTTATTAGTTAGCTAAAAAGTTGACAAAATATTAAACCGGAGATTAAAGTTTTGGTTCAGCAGATTAAATTCAATTTAGGTTAAGAGTACAAATTGAGGTTTAAAGTGAGGTTTAAATTTCTTTCTCAATTTTAAGCTAGTTTAAAAGTTTGGTGCAACATAATTCAAAGTTAAACCATGATTTAATCAGGTTTAAAATGTAATCCTTGTTGGTGCAAGCCAGACTGAGCTCTCTACCACATTTTGCTGTCATTCCCACCTGTCTTACACAATCGCAGTGTGCTAAGTGGCTTAAACTAGTAGAGAAGTGTTAGAAATTGTCAAGATATTGTTGTTATAGAAACAAAACCCATGCCACGATGAGCTGAGATGAACGTTATATTGACACAAGCCCTTTACAGTATATAAGTTCTGCAACAATGGGTCCATAGCTGATGAAAATCTGTCTGATTTAACTCTGGTAGAATTTATGTTCATGGAGGAGGTAATATCATTATTAATATTAGAAGTTTTATTCACATTCATTATGTTTAGTCATGTTCGCCAACTTCCTTCCTCACTCTCCAACATATTCAACACATCCCTTGTTTTTCTGGAAGTGATAGCAACAAGCAACTAGCTAGCAACAGCTAGCAGGAAATGCATCGTTACCTTGAATAAAATATCTATTTCTCTGTGTTTGAACATTGTTGGAAACATTTGGAATTATGTAAACTATCTAAATATATAACATATAGCATTTTTAGACATTTTAATGTGAAAATGTTACATATTATCACTTTAAGCCCATGAATTGAAGACATTGTTTGAAAAGAATTACATCACAGCCCTATCACATATTAACACATACTGTACACACATGGTCACTCCCTCTGACATCCTCCTGTCAGCAGTTTTCCAGCTCGGCCCGTAGAGAATCTCATTCTGCTGACGCTAACATTGAATCACTGTGCTTCTGCCAGGGTGACCTATGGCTGCTCAGACGCTCGCTCCTCACACGCGAGCGAGAGGAGAAGCCCCCTCTCGCTCCTGCTGCGCTCACATCCACGCAATCTACTAAAAGCTACCGTGGGCAGCCTCCTCTCCGTCACGATTGTCAGTCGGCTGATCTATGTGTGTTTGAGAGCTGCCTCATGAGTGACACAGGGAGGCAGGGATGGTCACTTCACACCCACCGTTCTCCAGCTGTTGTTTTCCTCCACGTCACGCACGACAGACTGAACACCAGTGTTACTCAGAGTTATTAGCTGTGAAATCTTGCCTTGCTTTAAACAAAAACAGGCTGTCTTACATCATGTTGTGTGTCAGTTTTATCTGTTGCTATGATGAAACATGTAGAACTCACTCTGGTAAATCAGTGAGTGTGAGCATGTGAGCAGCACAGTGTCATGTAGTGTGTCAGAGCGTGACAGGATATTTTAAGAACTTTTCCTGGATGATTAGTGTGAATAAAATCTCTCCTCTCTTTTGTCTGTGTGCGTGTGTGTGGTGGTTGTGGTGATTGTGGGCTTGTGTGTTTGTCGTTGTGTGTTTGTGCAGATCTCCGACGCCCTTCAGCAGAGCTACGCTACGTCAGCGCTGTGGCGGTTCCTCAGCCTGGGCTATGCCCTCATGCTCTGCCCCTTCATCATCGTCCTGGGGGGCATGTTTTTCCTGGCCACCGCGCTGTTTTTCCTGGATGACAGGGAGAAGGCTGAGAAACAGTAAGTGACTCAGACATTGTTTGAATAACTCATCATTATTTCATTTATTATTTAGTCATTTATTCTTTAAATATTTACTACTTGCTTGAGATGTTCTGCGACGGCTCCAAAACTCCCAACACACCACCTCAGTGCACAAGGCTGCAGAAGTGGTAATAATATTGATTTTATTCTGAGTGCCATACGGACACACAGAGGGTTGAGACTTTATCTGGACAATGCTTTACTCTTTAAAAGGAACATGCACCCCAAAATTAAATATATATTCATATATATATCCATCCCTCCATTGTCTGTAACCGCTTGTCCTGACGGGTCACCAGGAGGCTGGAGCCTATCCCATTGGCTGACACTGGGCGAGAGGCAGGGTACACTCTGGACAAATCACAGGGCTGACACATAGAGACAAACAACCATTCATGCTCACATTCACACCTACGGGCAATTTAGAGTCAGCAATTAACCTATTATGCTACATGTCTTTGGACTGTGGGAGGAAGCCAGAGCACCTGGAGAGAACCCACGCGGACATGAGGAGAACATGCAAACTCCACACAGGAAGGCCCTGCCCCGGCCACAAAACAAATAATAATAATATTATACCATGTTTCTTTATTTATTTAATTAATATAAAAGTAGCAAGCCATGATCTAATAATGTACAATGAATGTTTGAATTATGTATGTACAATTGATCCTTCATAAGTCCCGCCCCTTTTTGCTCTGTGCTTCAATAATAGTTGAGCAAACTTAGCACCTCAGTCAGTTTTCTCTTTTTCCGGTAAAGCAACATATAGAGTCACATCTTAAGTTAGCTAATGTAAGCAAAATGCTAGTTAACTAGCTAGCTATTGATTAATGTAGATTAGCTAACTTAAGCTGTGAATATACGTCATTTTTACAAATAATTAACCATGTAATAAAGAGGTAGACATTGTCACTGTCCAGTATGGTACTGAGACATGTTTTATCATGATATTTGATTTATTGTTACATCCCTACAATTTATTCCTCCAGATTTTGATTTTGGTGTGATTTGCCAAGTTTTTTGAGACATTGGCTACAGCGATGTCTGCCTTCTCTTTAATGTAATGGAACTAGAAGGCTGTGCACTTGTGATACTTAAAGCGCCAAGAAAATACATTTGAAAAACTCAACAACAATGTATCTGTCCTGAAATCATGACCTGGTTAGTCAAGATTATTCACAGACCTTGTTGTGGCAGATTCATGCAGGAACTATTTTCTTTCTACCACAGAAAAATATGCGGAAAAAATGTACTTTTTTGATTTCGAGGTGAGCTGTCCCTTTCACCCTGAGATGCAGGGGTTTGACGAGTGTCAGGGACAAGCTGCCCAGCGACGCCAACAATGGTGCCAAGCCTGCAAGACTCAGAAAGGCCCCTTGAGCCAATAGAAAGCCCCAGTCAGCTAAAAGCGCTCCAGAGCTGACACAAGCTGTTCTAGCCATCAATTTGTTAAAGTGTGCTTACTTAGACTTTTACCAGCTACCGCCCCTCTCATTCATGCATTCATATTTTCCTCTTTCAAACACCAAAGACGTGAACCCGCAGGGCACGGTAGCTGGCCATGGCCATAAAAGGCTAAAACAAACACACTCATCCTCTTTCAGATGGTGAGACATGACTTCTTGTTTCTTCCTTACTATTTTTTCCTACTTTTTATCACATTGACTTACTCCCCTGGTGCCAGCGCTCTCAGAAATGACTTCCTTCCTGTTGAAGATGAGGGACATTTTAGGCAGGATGGCAGTCTGATGTCTGACGTCTGTCTGCAAGTCGACTTGTCTTCACCCTGTGGAGTTGGTTGCTGGTCTTTTTCCCACGCCGGACGCTTTCATAAAGAGAGATGTGGGAGATTTTATTACAATATTTCCAGCATAAGCCTATGTGTAATCAGACTTAAAATTTGCAAGAGAAACATGGAAACTGTCAACTTCACGTATCAGTGAATTTACTGCATTTTATAATCCCAGGGTCAAGCTGTAAATACTTCCTCTGTGTAATAATGTTAATATGCAGTTTTAAAGGGGTCTTTGCAGAGGCACCACTAAGCCGTGCTGTGGCTTCTGTTGGGTCTGCTCCAGGAAAAAAAAAAAGGGAAGAAATGCAGAACAATGACTAAAAGAAAAGTCACACTACTGCCGTCTTGCCAGGAATAGATACTAGTTTGTGGTCCACTATGTGGTTCAAGCTATCTGACCACATCATTGCACAGTGTGGGCAGATGGCACACGTTCATTCAAACTATATCTAACCACAAGCCGTCACTTTCACACTGCATGCTGCAGAGCTAATAGAGCAACAGATGGTGTTTAAAAAAGTCTTTGATACGAAACAGAGTCACTGAAGGCATCTGAAGGTTGTTCCTGAACGTCTCATTTTCAAAAATATTGTCCTTAACACAGATGGTACTACATTTCAAAAATAAGTGTCTCAACTTTTGAAATCACCAAGTTCCTATTTATAAAGGGTTTATAGTTTTAACTAGTTTAATAATTAATTACCTAATGATCTTCTACATCAGTCAAATCATTAAGCCATTAATAAAGGCTCAAGAGTGTCACTTTCTAAAAAGCAAACAATGCTCTCGTTATAAAGGCTAATAAGTCATTAATACATGATGATAAACATCAAATCTGCAGTTAAAATGTTAATAATTTGCTAATAAATGTTAAACATCATGTTTCCAGTTAGAAAAAGTTAATAAACATTAAATCCTGGTAATGAACAAGTCTGCAGTTCAAAATGTTAATAGGCATTAATACGTGATAATAAACAACAAGTCTGCAGTTAAAAATTTGAATAATCAGCCTTATTAGAAAGTGGATGCAAACTTTTTTCCTTTACTACACTCACGTGTCATATTTGATGTGAGGACATAACACTGAGAATTCACTTTGATCTGTGATGAAGATCAAACTCAGTATTCTCTTACTTTTACTTGAAGACATTTATATCTGTATTTGCCAAGAACTGTCCTGTCAGCATAGTTTGTCTTACCCATAGATGAGTTAATCATACACCAGTTTGTCAGATTACATCCAGGTGTACATATATAAATTTATAGCCGGCATACCGCTGCATACCTCACATACACTAAAGGCCTCTGCAGGAGTGTACAGATACTAAACATTCCAATGAAGAAAAACCTCAAACTTAAACAGCAGCAGCTCTTATGTAACAAGCTGCAAACAGCACCTCAGGGACCAAGAAAGATGACAACATCCACAACTTTGTACAACTCGGCTTGTTTCATGACTGTGATATTTATAGATTCCATTCACGCTATAAAGCTCCCAATTTATAAATTCCCCCTGACTTTACAGAGCGCTTTGCTGCTGTTTTTTCCCTCCTTTGAGTGTGTCCTCAGATACACAGCGCTATTTATAAAAGGCACGGAGCCGAACGAGTTACTCAGTGGAGCGCGCCTTTCTATTTCCAGCCTTAAAGAGTGCTTTATTATTTCTAGGTTGTTAGCTTTTTTTGGCTGTGGGGTTGCCATTTATAGCTCAGGTTCAGTGCGTGCCCCCCCCCCCTACACACATTCACCCAGTCTACATTTACACTTAGCGAGGTGCGAGAGCAGAACTGTCTCATCTGCCGTGCCAGTGCGCCTTGACGGTGCAGACTCGGTGTGGGTCAGGGCAGGCTGAGCACTGCAGCCTGCAGGATCAGAGAAGCTGATGACTGACAGTTCGCATGTGAGGAGTGAAATTGGGAAACATTGTGGGGAAAGAGAGATTATTCGGAAAAAGAGAATAATAAATGTTAAATGTGGTTTGAGTACACTAGGGAACTGGTGCTGCCATGTTCAAAAAATGCAGCTAAAGTGCCCTTTGGATGCCCCTGTGGCAGATAAAACATGATAAAGCGCCCTCTAGGGTGTCCATCCAGTGGAGACAATGCAATAATGTGCCCTGTAGGGTGCCCCTCCAGTGGACAAAAGTGATACGGTGCCCACAGAGTGTCCCCCCAGTGGAGAAAATGTGATATAGGGCCCTCTAAGGTGCCATTCTAATGGACAAAAGTGATAAAGGGTCCTTTAGGGTACCCCTCCAGTGCAGAAAATGTGATAGTTCCCTCTTGGGTGCCCCTATAAATGGACAAAAGTAATAAAGTGCCCTCTCAAGTGTCCTTCAGTGCAGAAAATGTGATGCAGTGTCGTTGCCCTACATGCTAGAAAATTAGCTGGCCTCTGTATGCCTTGCTTCAAGCACCTACAGTAATTTTAAACCTTTCTGAGTCTTTCAACCAAAAATACATTTGTTTGGAATCTCAAAAAAGTTGGTTCCCAGCTGTTTTTTTCTTGGGAACCAAAGTGGGCATGTCATATTCAACAAGTCGTCGTGCATTGTGCAAAGTCTGTTGGCGACATCCTTGATCATAATGGTTCTCCTTAAAATTGGTGGAAATGTGGTCTGGTTCACTAGATAACATCAAGGTTCCAAGAATCTTGAACAGATCCAGTTCAAGAACCAGAGCTAATTTGGAGGAAAAGTGCTCTCTGAGAGTTTTTGTTCATCCTTAATTTCTAAAACTTTTCTTCTCTCCGCAGGTTGAACCAGCTGACACGACCGCCCTCCTCTGTCAAGGTATGACCAGGTAAATTGCCTTTTCTCCCTAAAGACACTTTTACACTTTAGTGCTTTTCACATCAGCAGTTTTAGGAGCAGTTTAAGTGGTTGATAACAAAGACACAGTCTTGGAACATTAACATTTATAGGGCTCTCTTCTCATTAAGCATCATGCAGCGCTCCTTTCATCAGGAGGCCCAGAGATCTGAGAACAAGATTTTCCAGGACTTAAAAGACACTTTGGCCTGAGGCTACCCAAAGTTTTTATGGCAGTGTAAACGCTGGAGGTGATGGACGAGATGATACACAAATGATTGATCTATGATCCGTTTCCCGTCCCATTGTGCTCAGGGAGTGTCCAGGCATTCTTGGAGCGGAGCGGTGGTGGTTATTTGACCAAGTGTATGGATATCTTATCGAGACCTGAGCTGCCTTCCCTCCTTCCTGCCTTTATCAGACTAACACACATGGTGCAAAACCTCTCTAATTATTAACTGGGCAAAGAAAAGACACAATAATTGGCAGCCGACCAGCCAACTCTGCACTCTAGGACAATAGAGAGCTACTTGAGTTGCTGGTAAAGAATAACAAGATTAAACCCTGACTCACTGATTAGAAGGACAAGGAATTTGTTGCGACTTTTTTGTAAAGGTTATCGTGTTCAGCCCAAAGGTCAAGGTTTCCTAATCATTTCTTTATAACCCTGTCTGGCTTTATTTGTCCTCTAAACATCCGTCAAAACACTGTATGTACACAAAAAATAGGTCATGAATGTGTATTCTGCTAGGATTATCACCACCCCCCAATAAGGCTCTGTGTGCCGGCTCTGTGTGAAATAATGAAGGTCGGAAAAACAGGGACAACAGAGTTACAATTAAATCACCCCCTTCTATATTTTGCTGTAGCTGTCCTACAAAATACAAAGTTCTTGGTCTTCAAGGAATAAAATATCACAGCAAAGGTTTGATCGTGCGCTTGCGGATGAGACTTTTTCATGATAAAATTGCACCAACTTGTGAAAACCAGGAAATCGAGGTGTGAAGGATTTCTAACAGGACGGTAAGAGTTCAGCTCAGGTAGCAGTGTGAGCTGCCAGTTGCAGCTCCCTGCAGTATTTGATGGGAACAGTCGATTTGGTGGAAAAACCGTATAGAGGTGCAAGTTCCTGCAGGCAGAAGACATCCTGTCTTCATTTTATTGACAAAAAAAACTTTCTGTCATTGCTGGCTATTTTCTCAAGCCTTTGTTTACATTTCTAGATGAATCTTTGCTTTCCAGACAACCAGTAGTTTCTGTTCATTTTACTTTAGAATGAAAAATGAACTTCCAGGCGTATCCTGGTGGTCCATCCATCATAAGACAGTTACAACTGTTGTAAAAATATTGCTCCTTTTATCATTCAAGGACGCTCTGACATCTGACATTTGAGCATCGGCTGATGAAAAGCATTGTGTCCGAGTTTCAAGCTCCAGTTTTATTGTCTCCCTGCGAGATGCTGTATTGTGTTACAATATTTGGACGAGGGGATGCAGTTGTCGTCCTATGACACATGTTAGGAAAAAAAATATAGACTAGAGGAGTGCACAGTTTCTGCCTAAAACTATGTGTGAGGTTTCTGTTAACAGGAGACTCGTGGGTCCCCATAGAACCCATTTTCATTCAGATATCTTGAGATCAAGGGAATCCTTACCATGCCAGCTTTACCTTGCAAAAATATTTACTAAATTTGGAGTGTTATTTAGCGTCAATCCTGACAAAGTGGCATAACACTAATGGATGCTTAAGGCTGCGACTCCAGAGCCACATGCAGCCCCTCTCCAGGGGCTCCCTGTGACTTAAGCAAAAAAAAACTATATGGAAATAAATAGCAGTTATTTTTCTTATTCTTATTTTAATTTTCATTTGTCTGTGAAAAAGTTGAGACAACTCACAATTTCAAGGTTAAATACTACAATAGCTTTTTGAGTTTTGAGCCCAACTCAAACTCGTGGAAGTTTTACCAACCACTAATCTTTTGTTAAGGTAATTTACTTTTCTCCTTTAGATAAACTTAAATCTTGAATAGTAAATTATCTCAACTAAAGATTAGAGGATGGCAAAACTTTTTAAAAGTTTATATCAAAGCAAGAGTTTGAGTTGGGCTCAAAACTAAAAACTCTATTGCAGTATGTTGCCTTGAAATTCTGAGTTGTCTCAACTATTTTTTACAGTGTAAAGTGATTCTTACATTTGCCAATTGTAAAAAATATGTAGCTTATACACCAAATTAAAAGAAAAGTTTTAATATGTTGTCAGCTAAAATGTGCGTCACAGCACAGGCTCGGTGCCTTTTCCTCTAAATTTTGACTGTGGTTGGTTTTCTTAAGTCTCCAGGAGCTAGCTATGGGTGCCAAATAAAAAAAGTTAATAGTTGCAGCTCCAGACAGATTTTTAATTTTCTTTTTTGGCCAAAAATGTCCCACTACAGCCCCTGAAAGATGGACAGATGTAATATTCACACACAATGAACGTATGATTCCCTCCAGGCGTACTACACTGTAACGAATCATTCAGTATGTCGATAATAATTCGGAATAGAAGATATATTGCTGTGAATTCTGTCTCAAAAGACAAACAATAAGCAAACATGGATGTTCTGAAAAGGATCATGTGAGTTTTGTTCATTCAGCCAAATTTCAAACCTGCAGTGTCAACGTGTCCTTGAATATCCTAACAAAGAGATCGCTCACTTGCTGCATATCTGCATACTTTAGCCTTAAGAAAAGTAATAGTGTGATGGATTACCCGTCACAAGCGACTCCGAAAGCTTTGCAAGTTGATTTGCATTGTGCACTGACGAATGGGAGGTAATGGCTGTCTTGAAGGCAGGAAATCAATCTAAAAACTTGTGGTATGATTTGCAAAATAGTCTGCAGAAACATCAAGTTCACGCAGTTGGTAGCTAATGGGCTCCAATATGCAAAACAAGCAGCATGCTCTTGTACCGTAAGGACTGCAACGCCATTACCATTGACAGGGTGACATTAGCATGCACAGCTAATGACAGGTGACATGAAAGGCTCCCACACGGCTGCCACACATATCGGGTTTCAGTGGCAGTTTGTGCTCTCAGCCTGAGGGTTTCATCAGATCTCTGTCGCACACAGCAGCTAAAGCAGTTTGTCCCCGCTGTCAAAAGGGGCTAATTATAGAGAACAGTGGTTACAGCTACATGAGGTCAGAGTTGAGTATGCCTGTGAACTGATCATTTCTATTCTGAAGTGAGCGGCCGAGGCTCTCTGCGATTCCCTGATTGATTTCCAACATTTGTTTGGAGGATAATCCAATCAGAGAGGTGATATTTCCTCCCTCAGGTCTGACGCACAGATCAATACAGTTCACAGTTCAACGGCTCTCTGATGACAAGTGGTCACCCGTCACACTCAGTCTGACCACCACTGTTCCCAGTGGTCCAGCATGCTGAGCCACAGGGAGGGGAAAGAAGATATATGGTGCCATATGAAGCACTGTGGTAGATTAAAGGGATAGTTTGAATTTTTTGAAGTGGGGTTGTATGAGGTACTTACCCATAGATAGCAGTCAGCACATTCTCAGTTTGGAGGGAGTTCCGGTGTAGGAAGCTAAGTAATGTGCTGCTGTGGGCAGGATCAGTGTCAAATCATACTTTAGTCACCAAAAAAAAAAAATCAATAAAAGTTTTAGTATACACTACATATAGAATCTTTTCACCACTTTACCTTGATGTCAGACAACTTTTTCAGACAGGAAACCACCATTCTATAAGCCAAATGTTGTGCTCTCCAAATCAACCAAACTCTATTGATAAAATCGGTAATTTTACCTCACAGAATCATGGATGTTGCTGGTCTAGCACTGCCTCGGTTTTTGTATTATTGTGTGACTTTGGTGCTTTAAAGGGTTAGTTTGGAGACACAAAAGTCACACAAGAATACAACAAACTAACAGATCAAGGCAGTGGTAGACCAGCCACTCCCATGGGTCTGTGAATTAAAGTTACCAATTTTATCAATGGAGTTTGGTTGGTTTGAAGAAAGCGATATTTGGCTTATATAACAGCAGTTCCCCATCAGAAAAAGCTCTCTGACAGCAAAGTTAAGTGGTGAAAATATAGCATTCACATAAACTGATATTGATATTTTTAGGTGGTTCATATGCTGTGGTCTGAAGAGTCCACGTTTCAGATTGTTTTTGGAAATCATGGACGTTGTGTCCTCCAGGGCTGAAGAAGAAAAGGAACATCCAAATTGTTACCAGCGCTAAATTCAAAAGACAGCATCTTTGATGGTATAGGGGTGTGTTAGTGCCCATGGCGTCATGGGTAACTATCACATCTATGAAGGCACCACTAATGCAGAAAGGTACAAACCGGTTTTGGAGCAACACATGTTGCCATCCAGACATCTTTTTCAGAGACGTCTCTGCTAATTTCACCAAGACAATGCCAAGACATATTGTGCATGTGCTCCAACAGTGTGATTTCTTAGTAAGAGTTCAGACACTAGACTGACCTTCCTGCAGTCCAGATGTGTCTCCCATTGAAAATGTGTGGTGCATTATGAAGGTTCATAGCAGTTCATTGCGTAGCTTCCTATATTGGTACTCCTGCTGCTTCTCAAGACTGAGGGTGTCCTGATCTCCATCATACAAACCCATTTCAAAAAATCCAAACTGTCCCTTTAAGGGAAATATATAGATAACAGAAAAAGTGTTTGGCTCTGACAAGGAGTGGAAGCGAAGGAGAGGAATTTAGAGGAGGAGAGAAGAGACACACGACTGCTGAATAAATGAGGATGAAGAGAAGCAGTAATCGCCTAAGCTGTTACACATCTCAAGCTATTAATCTCCGGTGATGCAATCCCAGACGGAGATCAGATACACTGAGATCCAATTAACTTCCTCTGCAGGAAGAACCGGCCCGTGCTGACCAGATTCACCCCACACCGCATGATAACTAGAGGACATCCCCAAGCTGGAGGCTGTCGGTAGATCAGCATGAGCTGTGACAGCGGAGCTTCACACTCATTTATTCAGTGGCCACAATCCCATAATAGTCGAGGAGGAAAAACTTTTGATTCAGTCTGAACTTTAGCTGTTAAAAGTGTTTATACAGCTGCAGGCACATACTTTCCTTCTTCGCACTCTTATCACTCAACAAACGCTCTGAAGCGTCAGTCAGCAGCGCTCAGAGGGTTCATGGTGCCGGGCAGGGCAGTGACCACAGACCACACACACACACACACACACATGTACTGGATATACACACACAGCGCACAGATACACTCTAACTACAACTATAAAGGGTTCTTCTGCTTGAACTATTTGTGTTTCTCACAAAACCCTCTGTGAGAGGTTCAACAGAGAAACTTTCTATGCTGTAATGGTTCCACCGGGAACCATCTCTGGGTTCTATAAAGAACCATTCCACCTTCTGGGTGCTAAAACGAATCCACCTTGGGGTTTCTACCGAGAACCATTTAATATTTAAAAGGTTTTGTTTAGAACCCAAACAAGAACCTTTTTACATTCCAATCTAGAATCCACCAAAGCAGTTTTACAGAGAACCTTTTAATATTCCAAATGTTTTATCGAGAACCCACCCTTCTACTTTCTTAGGGTTCTACTGAGAACCTTATTATAATATGGTACAACAAACCCATGAAAAACCTTTGATGAAAAAGTTCTTCAAGGATTTCAACACTTTGAAGAACTCTTTCTTTCAAAAATGGTTCTTTGCATGAAAAGAGTTTTTAATGGAACGTCTTACAAAGACTGAAGAGGCAAACACTTTCTTTAACAAAGGGTTCTTCTGAAGCAAATTGTTCTGGATAGAACATCAGCCCTTCAGGAAGAAATTCTTTGGTAGACCTAAATATAGCCTGTATAGTTTACAGTGTACTCAGAAATGTCCTAAACTTTCAAATCTTCATCTTCATAATCAAATGAATATAAAAAAGTACAGGACCATTCACTGCTGTCTCCATCCATCCAACAATGAGAGATTTGTAGCAACGTCAGCCCAGCTGACTTCAGTCCTCGCAGCCAAAAACCACTACAAGTCCTTTTGATTGGAGTTTATTCTCTTGCCAGACCAATCAGACCTCCCCTTTGCCTGAGAAGCCAACAGTCTCCAGCACAGTGAAGCTGCGAGGAGGCAGGCCAACCTCACAAATATCAAAGCATTCACAACTCTAATTATCTCTATGTCACGCTGGCATTTAAGCGTTTTAATTTCAAGTTTGGCTCATAAACAATTCACAGCAACATCTGACACTAATAACTGAGTAAAATGGTTCGTCCCACAGAGGACTGGATCTGCAGCTACACGACCAAAACACATTGTTTTGGAGAATCCTCTAATCCTCCTGTTGAAGCTGTTACCCTTGTTTGTATGATTTGAAGCTGTTGTTTTTCTGGAACACACCGGGGACTGTGCACGTGTGTACCAGTATATGCACGGACGTAATTGCCTATGGACGTGTCTGTGGCGTGCGTGTGTGTGTGTGCCTGTTTGAGAGTGCGGGACACGAGCTCGGAACATTGCTCCTCGAGCTCCCTGCACTAATCCTATTGTAGCAGCAGTAGTAGCTTGTGTACTGGAGCATCCAGGGCACCGTAATGACAGACCACAACAAACAGCGGGACGCACCGCCATCTCTCTCATCCAATCTGAAGAGATCACAAGCCATGGCACCATGAACGCTAATCTCCAACTGGAGTGTAGTTTTCCCCTCTGGTGCCACATTATCCCCACATATGAGTTTTGTTTATGTTTATTTGAACAGCTGGAAGAGATGTGAAAAAGTCACAATACGTTGTAATGAACTAAACAGTAATAAAAGTCTGTTTTAGTATTTATTTTATACCTCTTCTGCACTATCATTGACACCTTGACTATACTTGACACCTTATAGTTACTATTGATTTTGAAAATTAATATTTTACATGCGAAACATATAATCAACATGTTTTGCATCACTACTGATGATCTAAAATAATATGTTACGGCAGCCATTTAGCCACATAATAAGGACTTTGAAGTACATTTTGCAGATAATATATGTTATACTGTTGACTGTACAAAAATGAGGCCAAAGTATCCTGGATACATGTTATGAAGTCACTGAAAAAATAACACTTAAACATACATCAGCATGATAAGAAGTACCTTAAATGACAGAGACCATCTTTGGGAAAATTTTATTTGATGTGTACTTTGACTTTTTAGTTTTAGTTCTTGTCCCATCTGTTAACATGGAGGGGGCGGGGATTAAGATCTATACTGCAACCAGCCCCCAGGAAGGTTGGGGAGCTGTCGTGTCGTCCATCTTTATATCCGTCGACGGCCAGTACTTATATTAGTGCTTGAGATCTGTGCCCAAACCCGACGGGTTGGGCCTTATTTCTCCCATATTTCATGGGTTAACATTGGGTTCAGGCTGAACTATATTTATTTATTTATTTCAATTTTTCTACCAAGTTTAGTTGTTGACAATTCAAATTCCACTGTTTGGTGCATAGAGGTGAAGCTTGTTGTGAAAAATATCGGGCTATTATCAAGTTCGGACTGAAATATGGTAATGAGGGCCGGTTACAGAAAGAACTTTGTCAGTATCGAGCCACAACAGGCTCAACTTTTCAGGCACGATTAAAGCGATAACTTATATTTGAGTCTCAATGCAAGAATTGAACTTGTAATTGAGTACTTTGACACTGCTGTATTTGTACTCTGACTTGAGTAAAAGATCTGGATACTACTTCCACTACAGGCACACTAATCATTTTAACCATTAGCCTTAATGATTAACCATTAGCCTTTTACTGATGATAGCATTCATACATGAATAGAATAGTCAGAGATAATTGAACATTTAAAACAAAGTAAAATTTTCCAGAACACTCATGTAATATTTTTGCATCACACAGTCTAGATGGTTGCAAAAGCTTGAAAGCTTTTCCTTTATTAATCTTTGATTATGCTTGGTAAAATATTTGATATGTATATTGTATATAAGCCCCCAATCTGCATATCTGGAGGGACAGACTGTGTGTTATTGTGGCTGTTGTACAGATTAGGGGGTCTGCATTAAACAAACAGTTATGTGTTGGTATGCTGTGTGCAGGGAAATATTTAGGTCACAGGCTGGTGGTGGTGTGGTGCAGGCGTTATCAGGAAGGTCCTAACAGATGGCCCAGGAGCTTTCGACCTCCACATTAATTACATGAGAATGTCCTGTGGTGAGGCCAGACTCTAACCGCACTGTTCCCTCCTCTCTCTTCCTCTCTGACTCTGTTTCAGGTGACAACCAAATGAGGAGCCATCTGAAGGAGCAACCAAACTCAATAAGGATGACGAGATGGAGATAAAAAAAATTTAAAAAAACGCGAGGGCAGCTGATCCACTTCTTTAAAACCACGCCCATGTTCTCTTCACCATCATCATCACCGCTGCGATCATCCTCCTCTCGCTCTCGGCTCTCCTGCTGCTCTTCCTTTTCACACACTCTCCGAGGCTGCTCAGAACTGGAACGAGGGAGCGTCTTGCCCCTCCTAGAAAACGCCTCTAAATCACAGGCTGGCGAGAAGGCGCACAGCGGCGCGCTGAAGCCGGCCGACCCGACAGCTGGTGTCCTCCTCACCTCTGTCTGCGAGGATCCACTGAACCTTCCAGGGAGGAGGTGGGGTGGCAAAATCCCCCCCGCGACCCCTCCGACTCCTGATGCCATACTACTGAATGCTGACCATGAACCTGCCCTGTCTGTCTGCCTGTCTGTCTGTCTCTTATGTGTCTGTCTGTCTGTCTGTCTGTCTCATCGGCTGTCAATCTGCACCAAGTGCCATAGCGTCATTACATTCCTTCAGACTTTGCACTGACCACCATCAACCCTCATGACGTCATCTCTGGCTGTGTTTACATGCACATGATAATTCAGCTTCTGGCTGCAAAATTAGATTGATGAAGCTGTTCATGTTTGCACTGTGAAAACAAAAAAGTTGAGAAAACTCAAAACTTTAAGGCAACTTACTTTAGATTTTTGAGTTTTGAGCCCAACTCTGACTCTTAGAGCTACTACAAAGAGTTTTTTTGGTCTCATTTTAATAATGAAGCCTTTATATGACCTACAGAAACAAACGAGACCATCAGTGAGAAGACTGGCTATTTTTATATAGTTATTTTTAATGCCTGCCATCAGGTCTGATCCTCCTTGAAATCTGATAAAACGCGGCTGTTTTTACATTTTCCAGGACAAAACTTACAGTCAGTTGTGCATTAGCCACTTAAAAAGAAGCAGGAGGAGACTTTTATTCAAATAAATAAAATAAAAATAAATAATAATGAATGAAATAAATGTATGTTTGATATTTTATTTTATGGTCATGGCAGTGGAAACATTACTGCACCAAAATCACAAACACAATAGAAAAGTTCCTTGTAGTAGCTTTAAGTTTTGAAAAAGTTTTACCGAATAATGTTTTGTCTAATTAATTTGCTCATCTTCTTTAGATAAACTTGAATCTTTGAGTTTTAGAAAACCCAAAAATTTGCATTTTTAAGTACAACCATTTAATTTCCAAGCATCCAAATAATGAGAAATCGAGTTGATGGCTCACTCAAGAAGAAAAGTAAATTATCTAAACAAAAGTTTAGAGGTTGGCAAAACTTTTAGTTTGATTTAAAATCTAGTGAAGGCAGCTGCTTTGAAATCTCAACTTTTTTTTTTTTACAGTGTGCTAGACAGCAAAAGCAGCGTAATTTTTAAACTGCAGCTTAGTTGGTGGCTCTGTCGCTCCCATTCCCACAATTCTCTCTGCCCTAGCTCTCAACACCCAGAGCCTGTAAACAGACAGAAGCTGTAAAATTTAAGATATGTGGAGCGAGTGATGCAACCGCTGCAGGAATATTTCTCAAAGTGTTTATCTTCTCAAACAAGCCTCCAATAATGTGACTCAAATCAGATTACTGTGCACATGTTAACCTCAGTATTAACAACCTGGACTTCAAACATAAATACAGTGTTTACATGATGGATGCAGTATTCTCGTAATCGATCTGTGCGTGTAAACACAGCCGCCAACCAAGAGCCAAAAAGTGTTACTGTCTAACGGTCAGTGAATCAGCCTTAAAAAATTGGAGCTTTCACATCAACAGCTGTTTCTTTTGACCCCTACATGTGTTTTTATTTTTAGCTTTTAGCACTTAAATCAGCGTAGACAGTGCCAGAGAACATGACAGAGGTGAGAGATTTCTGCACATTATTTTTTTAAATTCTTTTTTTGTGTGTAAATGTTGGATTTGAAACTGGAGGTAACTGCCGATGATTGTTTCAGAAGGATGGTAATGCAATCCAGGCGATTTAAAGCGGACACTGGACTATATGTTTTCTAATTTATAATGTATATGCTTTTCCCAAAAGTAAATGCTACTCTTTTTTTACTTAAAAAGAGTAACACCTGTGTTTTTATGTGTACATGAGAAGCAATACGAAGAAGTTTTTTGAGAAAACCGACCTTTTTATCCACACTGCCTTATCAGTGAGCTAGGTTTCTCTTTAAAAAGGGGGAAGCTCTCTGATGGTTGGTTTTGAATTTCTGGACACAACGCCCACACAGACATGGAGTCACTTTTAATGATGGATTCCAGTCCAGTCCACGCTGGTTACAATAACAGGCATTGTTAAAAGAGACCTTTCCCCCTTCGCAATTGTAGATATCCCATTCCACGATTAGAAGAAAGGAGCTTTGAGAGGAGCTGCAGTCACAGTCATCAGCCCATTATGGGGGGAAATCAAAATCCCAGACAGGAACAGGAAATTCTCCGGCCACAGGTTGGACTGATTCCGAGCTCTTAGCCTTGATAAGCAAGGAATCCCCCTTTGAATCCAGACCGGCACGTCTCAGATGTCATTACAGGAGCTGATAAACAGAGGCCCCGACAATTCTCTAGGCCTGCATACACAATGCAGTCTGACATATTTTACAAACCGCACTTCCTGTCAGCTCAGTAATGTTACACCTCCAACCTTAATGATTACTCCACTTACTGTGCTTTTTTTAATCCTGAAGTTAGTTATTTCACTTCTCACAGCTTTGTACATATTGTAATGTTATTTAAAGATCATTTTTTGTATAGTGTTTTTGATCATTTTCATAAGCACCAATGGTGAAGATAACTGTTACCGACATTAGCTAGTCACTCAGTGTAGCACCAACGTTAGCCTAATTGTCACAGCTTAGCTAACATTAAGTAGCTATGGCTCTTTTTTACACTCGTGAGCAGTAAAGTTCCGTCTTAGTTGCTGGCTAAAAGTTTTAAATTATATGTCCTAAGCTAACATTGACATAACTTAAAGCTATGTAACATTTCCACATTCAAATTTCTAAAAATGCTATATGAATATGTTACATATTCAGTGGAGTTGTGCACTTACATTATCCCAAATGTTTCCAACAATGTTCAAATCCTTAATTTAGTCAAGGTAATGCTGCGTTTCCTGTTAGCCATTGCTAGCTAGTCGCTAGTTGCAATAATTTCTAGAAAAATACAGGATATGTTAAAGAGTAAGGAAGGAATTCAGCGAACGTGACCAAACGTAACATGAATAAAACTAAGATTACCTCGTCCATGAACATGATTTCATGGACAACTCCTGTGAACCCAGGCTGCTTCACGGTGTCATCAAACTGTCTTTTGTTCTTATATGAATGTGAGAGAGACCCCCAGCAGCAGAACTTACATACTGCACAAAAACATTTACCAACATTGTTCCTTAAACGTTAGCAAGCTTCCACCAACAGAGTTCACATGAACACTGACAAATTAGTCTTGATGATTTCTAAAATTAATCTTTCATGTAACATTATACTTGTGTTATTTTGTGTCTGGGCAATTTCAAACAAAGGCAATTAAGCTGTGAGGAGAAGTCAGCTTTAGAGCTTGTTGCTACATGATGAAGAAGAATGAGAAGCCACAAAGATTTAGAATCAGGTGAAATGTGTAAAAATTGTTTCTCTGAGCTCACAGGGAAAGTCAGCATCAGAAGTCACATATAAGCCCCAAGTGTGAAAAAGACCCATATTGAAGAGTGAACATCAGGCTAACATGGGTGCTACTAGCTAACGTTGCTAACGGTTAAGACACTGAAGATTATCAAAATGATCAAAAATGAACGGTAAATATTATCAACATTATTATTTACAAAGCTCACTGTGAAAAGTAACTAACTTATTAATGTTACTTACGTTAACTTTGAGGCGTAACGTTGCTGTAGAGTTGACAGGAAGTAAACAGTTTGTAAAACAGATATACATCAAGTATACCTGCACAAGATAACCACATAGAGATTTAGCCTACACAATAGATAAAACCTGGGTTAGATTCATCACTCTATGCATTAATTACAGTATCATATTTGTAATTATGCAAATTTAATGCAAAATCCCACAAAGAAAAAAAGTCTGCTATAGCTAATTGCTTGTACATACAAAGATTTAGGTAAAAGCTTAGTTAGACGCTAACTTTAAGTTTCATTTTTTTAAATATTACCTGGTGGATACAATTTTACTGAAACCTTGAAGCCACTAATGGAGTCAAAGGTTTTAAAACTTGTGCATAAAGGGAAATGAAAAGCACTTTGCAGACCTCCTAGAAAACGCAGGAGGAGGAGGAGGAGGTGGAGGATGGATGGATTGACCTTAGCGGAGGAATAAAGGGAGACGTCGAGGTGGTTCTTGTAGCACTGATGTGCGAGCATGACTCACTGGCTGTGTGTGGGGTGCTGTGTGGGCTGTGTCCTTGTTGCCAGATCATTAGCTTTAGCTTCTCTCCAACTGCGTGGAGCTCTCTGAATGTGATTCTGTCCAACCTGACGTGTTTACACACCTACATCTTCTTAATGAACTAAGCTTCTTACCTTCCTTTTATCAGTTTTTTAATTGTTACCAAATGAGGTTGTTTTTTTAATAACTACAATAGAGATATATATAGCTATATCACGCAGCAACTTTAATATATTGTAAATGATGGCTTGGATGCAATGTATTTATTTGTTTGTTACCATAATGAAGAATAATCTATAAAGGGAAGTTTAATGTTTGAGTATACTACACTTTGTTGTATGTCATTGGGTTTAGAAATGCCTGTTTATTCATCCTTTTGTATCACAATGAAACAACACAATACCTTTCTGCATCACTAAGATTCATCCTGTTTACTGTGATCATGAATTGGACATCACACACATGTTAGACACACACACACACACACACACACACAAACGGAACTGCAATGTGATGGTTTTCAGACATATTGGTCTCATGTTTAGGGTGCAATACTTTTGCATTCATTTTTGTAGCTCTTGTAATTGTTTTGTTTTCCTTTTTTCTTTTTTTAATAACTGATCAAACCGTTTTGCACACTTAATGTTCAGGGATTTATTTGAACCATAGCCTAGCATCAACTTCGCAGCCTCTGGCAGCCACAGAGGTCTGTCACTTCATGCTCACAGTAAGTGCTGACATATCGTCATCATCAGGAGGGACGTTGGCTCTGGTCAGATGGGTCATGAATTGAGTTTCACTTTTTTTTGCCAAATTTAGTTGATTTAGCACCAATCCTTTAGGAGTGTAAGTCCATTGTATTGAGTAATTCTATGTTAATAATCACTGAAGTGATGTATTGAGAATGTGCTATTTCTTGTCATACAAGAATCGTGTATAAAGAAACCTTTTTCTGATGTTGAGCAGAAAACAGAGGTTATTTTTATTTTTAGAGCAAGTCAATACAAAAGAAGTGTCAGAGAAATCAAAGGATATTATTCTAGAACTGAACTGTGATGCTCCTTTGGAGGGGTTGATAGAAAATGTACATGTCTGTAAATCAAATAAACTTATTTAATCACTTCATACCACCGGGTCGTCTCTGTTTCTCCTCATTCTGTCAGACGGTCATCACATCCACATGAATCAACATCCAGGAATGATTGTTTTACTTCATTACCTTCCAGATCTATTTCAGGAGCTTGATCCACTTCAGAGAAAAGAAATGTCTAGCCAAGTGTAGCTGGTAAAGTGTTAGTTTTCACACCAGACAAGTGACTTTAGTGTTGCATACAGTAACTGAGATGAGGCTGAAGCTGTACATGTCTACTGTACACGCCATGCCTACATATGTAGGCAGTACACTGTTAATATTCACATCCAAATGTCATATACCACTTATCCCCTGTCTCAAAACATGACAGTTCAACAGCAGTGGGTGCATGGGTATATTTAGTCCAGTGCTGGGTTCTGGTGCTTTCCAGACGCATTCAGAGTTTAGCAGGAATCATCTGCAAACATATTCTAACAAGTTACCTGAATAGTACAGTCAGTCCCAGAGACTGGGTCACAGGAGATTTCATTTGGGTTGCCAAATAAACAAAACACTATGGAAGAAAACAAAGTAACTCTGCAAATGAAAGAATTATATCTGCAATACATTTTTTCTAAGGCATTTAAAATGTGTGTATTGTTTGACCGAAAGAGGAAAAAGGAAAAAACAAGAGCCTGTTAATTCTGCCTAAATGTACTTATTTTGTCTCATTTATACAGGCTAACGTGTCCAGTATAATATTGTTTCCTGATGAAAGGAAATAAACAAAATAAATGAATTAACTCTTGCCAAGATTTATTGATAAAGCCTGTTGTGATGTGGGTTTCAGTGGTTTGTCATTTTTAAAAAGTAGATTCCCCGAAATAAAGTTTGGGAAACGCTGAACACTGGTATATTAAATGACATAGATATGAAAATGCTGTATCTGTTTTATTATTCAGGAGCTAAATGTGAATTTCCTGGTAAAACCTAAGTAGCTACTTGTTAAGGGCCGTCCACACCAAGAACTGTAAAATAAAGCTCTAAAATCCTTCTAATGGTGAATGGTGGAGTCATGACTGCAGCTTTACAGTTGTGGTGCAGATTTCACCATCCACTGGAGTTATAACAATTTTAAAACTATATTTTTATAGTCGACCTTTTAGTCTTGTAGGATGATGCTTTAGTTTACTTGAGTGGGTGCAAAAAGGCAAGGTAATGGTAAGATCATCATGAGGTAATGACTGAGTAACTTCTCAGTATGATGCACCACATTTCTTGAGAGGCTGTGTGAGGAATAATACACAGTGAGCAGCTCATTATTGCAAAATAAACCCCTTTAGGGTGAGTCACTCTGTCAGCGTGATTATTTAGCAATAATGACCCACTAACTTTATATTATCCCACTTATTACTCGACTACTTACTTTTAAAACCACACAATATTGATTTAAAAATGATTTTATTGCTTCTCTGGACAGGGTTGCCAGTTCTGTGTGACACAAGCAGCCAAATATCAGATCAAAACTGGCCCAAAACAGGCAATAAGACTGGCGCCACAGGCAAAGAGCATTAGAAACGTTGTGTGTAAGTATGTATGTGTGTGTGCGTGTGATGTCAATAAATTATTTCAATTAAAATAATAATACTAATACTAATGTAATTTGCATGCAAAATGGGTCTGCCCAAACAGTAGATAAAAGCCCACTGCAACACTTCGAAATTAGCCCAATTCCACAAGAAAACTGCAGACCTGGCAACCCTGCTGAGTCCATGATCAGAACTGCGTCCATCAACACACAGCTCTTCAGAAATAACTGACTGTAGAATGCTGTAATTGACTAATAAGAATCAAGTATTCAACAAAACCCTGTAATAAAATGTAAATGCAAAATTAAAATGTAATGCTCGGCTGTTGATTTAAAATATTTAGGAGCCACTTGTGAAGATTCATAAATATCTATTAACTAATCTTTCATTAGCCTAGCGCAGTGTTTCCCAGCCCCGGTCCTGGGATCATCCTGCCCTGCTTGTTGTAGGTATTTTCCTGCTCCAGATTCAGATGATCAGCTCGTCGTCAAGCCTCTGCAGAAGCCTCATAATGACCTGTTCATCTGAATCAGGCGTGCTGGAGTCACAAGGAGGTTTAGGATCCACTGAGCGAGTGCATCCAGGTCTGTTTACATTGATTCGCCAGGCAAATGAGACAAACTGTAAAGCACTTGGAAAACACTTTGAGTTAGTTGATTCTTGCAGTTCGTGGATTAATCACTGTTCACACCAACTGTGCAGTTTGGCTGAAAAGCACAATGGTGACTGTTGTAAGTTGTTCTTTTGGATAGCAGTGAGTAAACCCTCTGCACCACAGCACCTTCAGTAAGTGACATTCTCATTTCCTGACCCGAGGTAATGTTGCAGGTAAAGGTTGCGCCTCAGTTTGAGTTACTGTTTGACAGTTTGACTGGAATTTTAGAAGTTGGACATGAGAAACTGTGCCTATTGTGGACAATAGGTCACTCTCTTCTTGTTTGCTTGCAAAAATGTCTGTACTGTGCATATAACTAAAAAAGGCCTGTATCTGGTATATACCCATCATTCTCTACTATAGTGACTCTCAACTTAAGGCCCAGGGGCCAAATCTTGCCCACAATAGGGTGCTGGCTGGCCCATTCACAATCAAAATAAATTGATTCACACAGGAAATTTTTCTGTTTGTTTATATACCAATTACTAATTGTTCAATAATGTTCCTTGGCTGTTGCTTAGGAAGTTAGCATATCAGCCTACACACACTAGAAGAGCTTAAATTAAATTCATTCTGTCCCTAGGAGCAGTTTATGGTTTATGAATAATTCAAACATGAATGACTGCATGATGGAAAAGGTTCCAGCTATGTTTAATCTTGTATAATCTCTTTCAGATGTAACCACAGCATTTACAATTAAAATGCAGTTGCAGATATTAAACACAGTAAAATATCTGATTTATCCGCCACAGAGGCCGAGTGACAATTCCCGTAAAAACTTCCCCAGAAAATGAAAATTCAGTCATTGTCTACTCACCCTCATGCAGATTGAAGGTCAGGTTTATTTTATTTTTTTTTTAGTCCACAGAACACGTTTCAAACCGAAAAAACAACTAAAAAACACCACAAATGTGTCCATACCACTAATCTGGTGTAATCCAAGTCTCTTAAAGCCTCAACATGCTGCTCACTTGTGCTCGCATACTGTTAAACCACACACACACACACACACACACACAGTTGAGACAGTGTGCATGTGAACATGGCTCCAAACTATGGATCTTAAGATTTAAGCTAAAAACATGGTGTAAATCTTAGATTCACACATGTACCATTGGTGGTATGTGAGCTCCCGCTAGTGGGAGAGTGTCAGAAATATGTTTAATACATGAAATAAATTAATTAAAAAAATATATAATCCTATCAAAACGCTACAGAATTTCAAATGAAAATACATAAAATGTGAGATAATTGACTTGTAATTTAGTTTTATCTTTCCTGTATTTTTGTTTCCATATCAATTCTGATCACGCATTAAGTGCTAGCATATGTCTTTCATGATTAGTGGTAGTTATGAGCTAAACTGTGATGACAAGATAGTAAGTGGAGGTAAAATGAGGAGACTGGAAACAAACACCTCAGAAACACTGCATCATGGCTCCAGACAGGACATATTATGAGAACAAAATAGCAGACATGTAGTGGAAGACAGTTAACCAAGCATAAGTGCTAGTAAGTTCTTAAAGGTGCCAGTTAAGTGTCCACAGCACCCTTAATAATGGCCAGCCTCAGGTTCCCTGGTCACTTTGCAAAGGTGGCCCACGGGCAAAACAAGTTGAGGATCCCTGATCAACTATAAAGTAGCGCTTTAATCGTGCCTGAAAAGTTGAGCCCATCGAGGCTCGATACCAACACATTTCTGTCAGAAACCAACCCGAAACCGACCCAAACCCAACCCTCACTTTCAAGTTTTCTGTGACAGGGTCAGTACATGGAAGGGAAGGCAAATGGCAAAGATTAAACTGGGTAGGAAAATGAAAATAAATAAAAAAATATAATACAGCCCAAACCCGACTTGAGCCTGTGAAATAAGGCCCAACCCAACCCAAACCCATCAGGTTTGGGCACATATCTCAAGCTCTACTACTATAACATCCACAATTCAGAGTGATGGTCAGATGTTCCTTATTCGCTTCTTAGTAAGTGGCCAGTATTTTGTGTTAAATCATCTTTTACTGTCAGAGTTTATCTATTTGTTCAGCTTCATCGCAGTGAAAACACACAAAGATGGAGGAGTCGTGTCAAAAGTATTACATTTATGCACAGACTCTTTAATTCTAAAATACACAGCAGTTTTGAGAACTGGACACCATTTATCCTGCTCTCCTCATCTTTGCAGAGGCTTACAAAGACTTGATTTTTATCTCAGTGGGAGCAGGCTGGAGTTAGTCCATGAATGAACTGCTGTATTGTTCAGGTGCAGTCAGGCAGGCCTCTGTGAGGCTCACTTTGTAAAGTAATCTCGCAGTCTCCAGAGTGGTTTACAGACGCACTGACACATCACAGACATGACACGGGGCTCCATCTCTCCAGTGGATGCAGTGAGAAAAACACATAATATTTACCTTGACAGGAAGTGAGGAAGCCCACAGCTGAAGGCTCTCTGTGTGCTGACGTTCATTAGAAAGGGCACAGTTACCTAACATGGCAGCTAATAGCACTAATGGACTTGTCTATGACAGGGCTGCACAAACACAAAGAGTAAGTATACACTGCTGCATTTGTGACAAAAGAAGACTTGAGATGTTGAGGCCTTTAATTAAGCTACATTTCCAACAGACCCCTCTACCAGCTTGAAGAGGGGAAGATTATATAGGAGCCAGAGGAAGCTCAGAGAGCAGAATTAACGTTTGGACGGGGGACAACCCGGAGAAACCAACACCCTTTCCCACAGTCTGACCAATACGAACCCCAAAGTCAGACGCTCCCAATCTCAAAGTCAACACACCTAGTCATGCAGCAGGCAGGAAACACTGGGGCGTAGACAGGAAACGGGGAGCCATTCTAGAGAGCGCTGGAATTTCCATTTGCACTTTGCCTCTCAAACTCACAGAGGACAAACTTTTGTACAACACGCAGGGTAAATTTAGGTTGAAAAATAGCCGCCGGTGGATGTGAAGCTTCAAAATGTCAGCTTGTTCAGGGCTTTAAAGCAGCATTGTTTAGGGCATCCAGTTTTTAAATGTTAATGTGCATTAAGAATCACAGTGGACTCCTGTTTTGATATTTAATCAGATCATGAAGAGTAAAGTCAGCTTTCAGTTCAAGGACAAATACTCATTCGAAAAAGCAAAATTGAACATATTAATTCATAATGATAAATAAAATATGATACTTAAGTTTGACTTATATCTGTTAATGTGAAACTGATTCGGCAAAAGGACCTTGGGGAAGAAACTGAAGGTGATAAATGGCCTAGAATTGTGTCAGGATGTGGCAAATATGTGAAAGAAGTGAGGACACAGTATATGGTACTGCATAGATATTATCACACACAGCCAAGACTCAGTTAAGACTATTAGAAAGTTTAAGTAGTTGGTTTGGTTCAGAAATCCCTTTAAGTCAAAAGTTGTGTTTACTAGGGGACTGGGCCCAAATGCCAAACATATCCAAGTGTGCATTTTCTGTTATAATAACTGTCTGTCAAGTTAAGACACTGGAAGGCAACAAAGAGCCCAGAACTGAAAGAATGGGTTAACACAATGGCCGAAATAGTATCATATGAATGTATGCTGAGTGGAATAAAGTGTCACTCAGGAGGAAGGAGCATCTCCTTGGGACCAGGTCTGGTCTCACATGAAAATGGAAGAAATAACACCAATAACAACTTGAACTTAAAAACAGAAATAAATGTTGTGACATGGCAGAAGTTTAGGTTTGATCTGAATAATCCTTCACTATATGAGCAGGGCAGGCAGAGTGACCCTTGTGCAGGAAGTCGGTCAATAAAGGGAACTTGGGATCCTTGTACCATTTTGCATCTTACCAACAAAATAGGTGCATGCTTTTGGTCCACGGCCCACCATCAAAGGACCTGTGTGTAATATTTAGTGGCCTCCAGCGGTGAGGCTGCAGATTGCTAACCCTCGGTCCTCTTTAAAGTGTGTAGGACAACGTACGGTACTTGTGAAACTCAATAAAACCACAGAAGGCTGAATCTAGAGCCGGTGTTTGGTTTGTCTGTTCTGGGCTTAAACATGACATTGCAACATGGTAGCCTCTATGGCAGAGGACCTGCACCCTCTGTAAATATAAAGAGCTCATTCTACGGTAATGAAAACACAACAATCCTTATTTCCAGGTGATTATACACTCGTACATCTGTAACACACTTTAAGTTTCGGTTGATGACCCTCCATGGGAACAAAAAAAGTTTGGACACCCCTGTCCTGTTTAAAATAGTCTGTTACATTTAAAGCGAACAACCCCTGAAGGGCTGACGGGTGTAAACAAGTTAAAACATGTACAGGCTTAAATTAAAGACCTAAAGTGGTTTCTATCATAAATCAAAACCGGCTCTTCCTGGCAGCATCTCATTACAGAATTAGAACACAATAGGTTTATGTTGCGGTGAAAACCACATATTCAGTGACTCCATGACTTTGAAATAACAATCTGTCAAGAAACATGACTCACACCATACTTGTGGAGCAAATCTGTATATTCAACAAAAAGAAAATCTATTGATTTATGTGATTCCTCCTAAAATTTGCCACCCTCATCCAGCTGAAACAACAGATTTCAGACTGAGGTAATGGCTGCCGTGCTCTCTGTTGGAACGTCTGAGGACTTCACAAAAGCTTTGGTTACAAGCGGAGACGTTCATGTACATAGACTGACCTGATGATTAATGCAGAGATACCAACACAGCACAAACAGAGGTCAGGATAAGAAATTGAGACGTGGTAATTCATCTCAAACAGAATAGGCTTGTCTTTTAAAAAAGAAGAATCTGCAGTCTGTGGAATCACACCTCTGCTGTGAATCTCTCACCTCTCTCTGTAGACACCCACCGACTTTTCCAACCTGCTTCACACTGTGGAAACACAGTAACCTTCACTAAAAGCAAGCGTGCTGGAAACATCCTAGAAGTCTCCGATTGCACCTGGTGAGGCGTTAGACTCATTTGAAGTGAAATAGTGTCATCAGTGTGCGAATGTGAGATCCAGGATCTATTTTTCCACTGCCTGATCCACCACACCAAGAGTTTAAATATGAATTTATGGTGGAATCAGTTTGTTCTCAGTGTTCAGCGCTTCATTTATGTATGCTACAAGAATAAAACACGGATGAAACATTGATGAAATGAGCAAAGACTTCAGTACACACTGTACCGCGTGAAGACAAAGATGCAAAGTGACAAACTAAGTCATCCACTGGCCCGTGCAGCACAGATTTCTTCTACCAACAGGGCTGAACATGAGGGATTAAGAGGAGAAACAGAGAACACAAAACAAATGACTGGAAAGGCTGTTAGTGCAATTGAGGGGAAAAGGTAAAAATAGATCTTTGCTTCATTAGAGGTTCACTCGAGGCAGGGACGTGCTCAAGTTTTAAACCACAGCAAGACTCAACAGAGCAAACAAACAGCGGAGGGACCTTCACTTCATACAGACTGATGGCTACAAAACACCACCAGGAAAATGCAAGCTCATATTACAGTATGTGGTGTTTTACTGCATGCATATACTACAAGTCAAATCAAAATACTTTTCTTTTATATAAAATTACACATGAAGACAAGGAGACGCAGCTCACTCGCCAAAAACCCGTCAAACTGTCCGTGGGTGAAATGATGTGCCAAGAATCTGCTGACTGCCCTGTAAACACATGTGCCTATTCTGCCCTACACAGGAAAAAGGCACTAACTTCACTTTTGTCAGAAAAAATTGTTATAATCATTTTTGTGACATTGGATACATCCTTTTTCATGTGGAAAAATATCTTCTCTCAAATTTGTTTGTATTTTGGAGAAAACGGGGGATTGTGATTACAGTTACTGCCAAAAAGCCGAAGAGAAACAACAGCAAACCACCGTAACTTCAGTTACTGTGTTCTGACATGTAGAATATGTGCAAGAAAATGAAGAAATATGTCAACATCTCAAGTGTACAAGAATTGACCCAATATTTTTGGTAAGTTCTTGCAAAGTTCAAAAATCAGAGGTCAGTATTAATATGTAGAAACAATAACCTGATATAAAGCTATAAAACTGCCACATGTCCAATTATCTGCCCGCAACTATCTTGGCTCAATAACAAGAAAACTTTAAAGTCATTTTTCTCAGTCCTGCACTCTGGGAAGTTACTGCCCTTTTCCTTTATAGGGCAGTATTGTTGTTTTGATTCAGAACTGTGGTTCTGGTTTTTCCATCTTGTTGTGTCAGTTTCCTTTTTTGTGTAACACTTTGCTGTCCAAATTAAGTGCAACAGTTTCAAACCTCTTCTTCCCATGACTAGTTATATAAAGTGAACACTGCATCACTGCGGCAGGCTACAGTCCTCCGATTAAATTAAAATTTATTTCTATACAATTTGTCTTCCACACAGAGGAAGCCACATGTAATGACAGAGACAGCCTTCACTGTAAGTTACTATAAGGACAACTATGTAACAGAATTACAGCAGCTGTATCTTGACAGAAAGCAAAGAAAGTTATTATAGGTCCACAAAAAAAAGAGATTGATGACTGATAAGAATAAATACATAACTTAAATAAATAACTTATATTATTAAAACATACTAGTAAAAGAAGATGCTTAGACTAATTTATTTTCATATCTTCCCTAAAATTTAGATGGAGCCTTCTGTCTGTACTCTGCAGTACCACCAGTTCTTGTGGGGGCAGTGTAGCGGTGTAGCCACTAGTTAAAGCTAGACACGACCACGGGACACGACACAGAAGTTTTAAATATCCGAATGTGCTGAAAACGACTTTCGTCTTCAATTAGCTTGAAAAAGATTCTCCATCACAATGTATTCAATGGCTGCTGATGCCATCTAGAACACTGCCTCCGCTGTTGCCTCTCTTTTAAAAGTTACATTATTACAGCCTCAGAGTTTATTTCTGAATTTTCATTCATCTTAGGGGTTATCTGAGGGATCTTTCCAATGTTTTGTTCCCAGTGTTCCTACATACACACATACCAAAAACTACTCATCCATAAAATAAGTTAACTTTTGACTCTTCTTGTTTGGAGTAATTGCTCCAAGATTCATGCTAACTTAGGACACATGGTGGTATGTGGGCAGTGACGGTTATACCATTTAAAACAGATGTTTCCATTGTCGTATATAAAGGGGCATAAATGAGCCTTAACAAGACTACCCAGAGATCAACTTTGATTGTAATGTATGGCTAATCATCCTGTCCAGTTCTTTTAACTCAGCATAAATCTTGCTTTCTTCTTGCTTGACAATCGTTACATGATGTTATATTTCAAAATGTTGTCCCAATCCATCTGTTACAGCCCTTCTGTTTTCTTATGTTTGTTGTGTTGGGTGGGCGTGGTCTCCTCTCCTCACTCTTCTGGCTCCCGGCTCTACTCATCCTGCACACCTGTCTGCAGTCGGCTCATCACCAGCCTACACACCCGACACCTATCAGCTCATCAGCCTTGCCGCACCTCAGCCCTGGCTTTTCACACATCCAGTGCCAGATTGTTTCCTCAGCTACAGTGGCAGTCTATCTTAGTTAGTTTCTAGTTTTTGTGATCTATTTTGTGTTGATTCTTGGCCTGCCACTAACTGTCTTTCCTGTGTGTCTCAGGATCATCCCTTCCTTCATGCTTGCCTGCCTCTCTGCTGGTCTGTTTGTCTGCTGACACCCAAGGTAAGTCCAGCCTGCCAGTGCCTCTCCACCTCACCTGTCCATCCAGCCTGGCCTGGTTCTGTCATCCACCATCACCCCTCTGCCCCTTGTGCCAGCCAACTTCTCTCTCCAACTCCACTCCCCTGTTTCATGACAATAAATCTTCTTTAAATCACCTCACCCCTGTGTTTGGGCCCACCAGTATGTTGAGATATTCAACAGGTAACTGAAATATCTGACCTCCTGGTGGTGCTAGATGAAAAGTCAGGGCATTACCAAGTTAAGGATTCTTATTTTGGGGCACCACAGATATCTGCTCCAAATTTCAAGAAATTTCCAATGCCGCCAAGTCAGACCATGCTGCACTGATTTGCATTTCCATTATCACTTTTATTGCACTGAGCTGTGCTGAGCCATTCCCAAGATGGGCCTACTCTGTAGTGGGGCCAAAGTGAGCCCACCCTGCTGCCGGGCAGGCTGCACTGATATCTCACAGACCGCAGACACTCTGTGACAATCCTCTTTTCTCCCCCTAAAACAAGCAGAGAAAGACATCTCTAAAAGTCTCTTTATGTTCAGCTGTCGGTACTTTTGTAGCTTCATACAGAATCTCTGTGCTTTGAAATGTAGTTTCTCTCCTGTGTCGTTGTTTGTACTTTCAGGTATTGGCATTATTTCACTATTTCATATTCACTTTCAGCTGTATAGGAGTCGCGTTAAGTTACTGCTTAAATGATGAGTGAAAACACTTCCTGATTGTGCTGCTTCATTAAAAAAGTGTTTAAATAACAAAACAACTTTTATTTGTTTTGTTATTTTGGGGGGGACTTTTATTATGAAGAATTTAAGGAAACAGCATGGTTATCCAAGAGACATATGGATGGTGTATTTCACGGCTTTACAACTGCTCCACTCAAGCTTCATCAAGCTTGTGTTCAGTTAAAAGACACAACTTCAAGCGGGTGGCCCTGTTGTAATGGAAATGCAAACCCCTGTTGTGCTGGGCTGATGAGTCGAGTCAAACCGAGTCAAGCAAGGCCAGCTCATGTGTATGGAAAAGGGGCACAACAGTGCTATCTGAGCCATGCTAAGATAAAAATAACACCCTCTTACAAAACAGATTCAGTGTTGGAAGATAGTACCAAAAATTTGAGTATAAGAGAGAAAGAGAAACAGAATAATTGCAGCTCCATTGTTATCAAAGTTAACTGTAAAAAGACCATATTTTCACATCAGTCAAAACAATATAGTGAGGTGTGGCCAGCTTACTGAATCACTGGGTTATTATTTAGATCTATAACTATAAAGAAATCACAATTTACCATAACCGTAGTGAGTAGCATGTGAATAGAAGTAGTCCAAGAACTGATCCTTGGGGTACACCCCATATTATCTTCATATGTCAGAACAAAGTAATCAACAAACAAAATATGTTCTTATTTGCAGATTAAATTCTATTAGTATATGAAATAAAAGAGGTGTGGTGCCAGATAACCAGACAACAAAATAATGATAAGGCCAGTACATTAGCAACTAAAATAACTGTCATCAGCAACTTTATTGTGCAGAGGAGGTAGCAGATTTGTTGGATGGATGTCATCCAGCTGAGAGATTTTCCTCCTCTTCGTCCTTCCCCGTTCTTGAGCATCTCTTCTTTGAGCATCATTTCTTTCATGTGTCAATGGACAGTCAGGCCCGAGGAGCCAAGTAACCTTCAGCTGTCAGAGTCTGCATTAATGCATGGCTCTGCATGCGTTACTGTGTCATTAAAGAGGCCGACACATGTTCCAGAGGAAGCGTGAGATGTCCTCCTCCTCTTTGCTGTCTGTCCATGTGGAATGAATAAGAGATGTGCTTCATGGTGGGCTGAGCAATGTCAATGAAGGAACCAACGGCCAGCGATTCAAGAAGACATGAATGGCAAGTAATGGTCAGGCCTGCTGTCGCCGGGGCCACGGCAGCAGAAGACGTCATTACCCCACAGCCAGCTCTAATGATCACTCCTCGTCTCCCATCAGACCTTGCAGCAGTGGCTTCATTTCAAAGTGTGCCAGTGAGGTCCCCAATGCGATGAAGGATTAATTTGATTTGCATGCTTACTAACGAGGATGTAATGTAAATTGACAGTGGAATAGTGTTACCGCAACTGTGCTTGTTATGTGCCGCAGTGGATTCAGTGTCGGGGGTGCAGCAAGTGTAGTTATGAATATCAGAGTTTTCTGAATTAAACATGAGCTTATGCTTGACTTGGCAAAGAGTGAATGATGTTGGTTGGCTTTAGTTGCTGTTTTTAGCTCACATGATGCTATATTTAGAACTTCTGTTTCCACTGCAGCATAAACTGATTCAGAAAAACTTCCAGAGGCTATTTATGCATCTGCCCATGGTTGCACGGCAGCATCTGCATTCATGTGTCCCACATGTGAAGCAGAGGCAGGAGGGAAGCTGCTTTGTGAATGACTGAGGCGATGAATGGCAGACACCTCTGTGTGAATGGAAGCAGAAGAGCAAATCGTGTTATACAGACAGTATGCACGCACGCAATAAATAGCCATCTCTTTCAGGTGTGTGCAGCCAAGAGGCTGCAAACACACTGATGCAAACTAAAAGACCAAGCAGCTCACGGCACAACACAGAATTTTAGATGAACACAGGCAATCTCTCTCCAATAAGAGAACGAGATGTCAAGTGGGTTCATTTCTCGTCATTAAACACAAATAGATAAAAGATTTTCTGCTCTGTAATTAAAAGTGCATCAATCCAGGAGTACATTACACATGCAGCTAATATTGCTCTTCCCTGGGTAATTAAATGTTCTCCAACTGGGCTGAATCTGTTATGCTCTAATAATACTTTGCAGCTTAGTCGATCTGAATACCTACAGTGCACAAAGTCTCCCACTCTCCAAACCAGTGAATCATGACGTGAAAACCTCTCTGTGCCTAAACACAGAGACAAGTCAGACAAGCATTAGACCCACATGTCCAGGACCACCCTCAGTAAATTCTGTAAAACCTATTTAACATTTTTGTTTGTTTGTTTGTTTTTAGCCAAATTAGCAGCATGGTTCTGTGGATGTCGATGTTGGTTTGTTGGTGAGTCCACCTCTTTGGTCCAGCCTGAAATACCAAAAGAACTATTGGATTGCCATGGAATTGGTGTACACATTCATGGTCCTCAGAAGATGAATCGTAATGACTCAGTGATTACCTGACTTCTTCTCTAGCACCACTGCAAGGTTGACATTTGCCATTTGTGGTTTTGCGTGACAAATATTGAATGGATTGCCAGAAAATTTGGTACAGACATTCTTGTCCTCAGTATGAATCATAATGACCTTGGGCATATCAGAATTATTCATTTAGTATCATCATGGCAAAATTAATTAATATTTAAGACTAAATATCTGCAAAATGTCAGTATCATCCATCAACCTTAGCTATACGTGAAGGCCTATTGTGAAGGATTTAGTAGCATCTAGCAGTGAGGTTTCAGATTACAACCAACTCGTCTCACCCTCCCCTTCCAAGTATTACAAGCAGCCTATAGTGGCTGCAAAACTTATCTCTCAACATATCTGTAGATATAAATGGCTCATTCTAAGGTAACAAAAACGCAGTTCTTATATTTAAGTTAATATACACTAATGAAAACATACTTATGAATATTATACTCCATTACTGCCATATTCTGCCACTATATCCTAAATTTTATACTATGGAAGTTTAATGTTTACTAATACAGTGCAAAGACAAGATATTTATCGTGCAAACTGATAAACTTAATTGTTTTTTGTTTTTTTGTAAATATACACTCATTCTGAATTTGATACCTGTAACACGTCTCAAAAAAGTTGGGCATGATGTTCTGAACATCATAATTGGTAACAGATAATAGTGTCACGATTGGGTATTAAAGTGGCATCCTCAAAAGGCTTGTTCAAAGAGGGATGGGACGAGGTTCAGCACTTTGTGGAAAACTGTGCAGATCAACAGCTGAACAGTTTTCTCAGCATGCAAGTGCAAAGAATTTAGGAATATCACCATCTGTAATCCATCATAAAAAGATTCAGAGAATCTGGAGAAACACTGAATGCCCATGACCTTCAATCACTAAGCCTGATGAGTCCATATTTCAGATGTTTTTGAAAATCATGGAGAAATGAGGAAAAGGACCATCCAGGCTGTTATGAGAGCAAAGTTAAAAAGTCAGCATCTGTGATGGTTTGGGGGGTGTGTGTGTTAATGAAGCCTCTATTCGTGCTGAAAGGTACAAACAGATTTTGGAGAAACATATGCTGCCATCCAGATGATGCCTTTCTTAGAGACGTCCTTGCTTATTTGAGCAAGACAATTCCAAGACACATTCTGCATGTGCTCCAACAGCCTATCTTCGTAGTAAAAGAGTTCAGGTACCAGACTGACCTGCCTGCAGTCCAGAACTGTCTCCCATTGAAAATGTGTGGTGCATTATGAAGCACAAGATATGACAACAGAGACGTCGGATTGTTGAGCACCTGAAGTCGTATATCAAGCAAGAATGAGAAAGAATTTCACTGTCAAAACTTCAACAATTAGTGTCCTCAGTTACCAAACTCTCACTAAATGTTGGATGGAGCTTCACAGTGGTAAACATCCCCCCGTCCCAACTTTTTTGGAAAGTGTTACAGGCATCATAACCAGAATGGAAAAAAAAGTTGGCAGCTGGAACATTAAACATCTTTGTCTTTGTACAGTGTTAAATTAAATATAGGTTGAAAAGTATTTGCGAGCCATTGCTTTCTGTTTCTATTTATTAACAGCATACCAACTTTTTTGGAGCTGGGTTTTAAAGTAAAGTTTCAGGCATCAGATTAAATCCAGGCATTACCCATGTCAAACCCTTAATTGAACTAAGATGATCTGCATCAGTCAGGCTTCTTTTCATGCTCTGCTCTCTTTTCTCACCTCTTACACAACCAGAGGAATGAGAACAGGGAGCCGTTAACCACAAATGAATGAATGTCATTGAGGGAGTGCTCTGAAATGAGTGATAAATGAGGTTGATAGATTATTCATGATGGTAGGTGACCCACCAGGCACTGCAGACTGCCACACAATGATGTTGAAATTGAATGGATGCTGCCACTCACCTTTCAGATCAGTCCAGAAAAGCTGTGCATTTTCATTTGTGCTGCAAAATGGTTCATAAAGTCTAAAGACTTTTGGATCAAATTGGAATGGAACGGCACTGTGCACCCACTCACTGTCCTAGGAGGGACTACAGGCAGCTACAGGTGTGGTTTTAGGTGTGACAACAGCAAGAAGCGTCTATGTAAGTGACTTGTCTTGAACAAACGATGGCGGCTCCCGAAGACGTTAGCGTAGATACTGTGATAGCATCAGTTATATCAGAACTGGGGAGTATTTCTTCATTAACACAAGAGCAAATTACGGCACTGAAGGCTTTTCTCCATGGAACAGATGTTTTCACTCTTCTCCCAACTGGCTTCGGCAAGAGATCCGATTGGTTGAAGTTAGCCCGTGTCAGACTTGATAGACAGATGTTTCATCCAATCACCTGACAAGTGTTTTTGCAAAGTGCCTGCCCTTTTCCAAACAGTTTCTAAGGACGACTTCCCAGATGGTTCTGTGTAACAAACCATCTAGCGTGTCAGGTTAGAGTTCGATTTCCCCATGGTTCACAATGAAATCTACCAGAACATTATTTCAACATCGAACGCTATTATTCATATCATGTATTCAAATTCAATCATATTTTCTTTTCAAATGATTCATGAATGTACATTATATCAAATCTGATGTAGCATGACTACATTGTGTAACTGAAACCTGTTTTTCCAACATCAAAGAATATATACATTCACTACCATATGTGAAAGAACATACAGTATTGATGCATGTAGACTGACCTCATTCATTTAACCACAGGAATCACCCACGCAGCCCTTTCACATATGGCAGCAAGAGAAAGAGGATGAAGGTTTATTTTTCCTTGGAAACCTCAGGAAATGGACTTGAATTCTATCCATTCACAGGCACCACATTCCAAATGGTGCTTATATCCTAAAATCCTATTTCAGGAACAGGACATCAAAAGAGAAAATGTGCCCAGAGAGATGCAACAATAAATATATAGGATAGGAGCACAGAAAATACACTGAAGGGGTTGGTACTAGATGAAAACACCATTCTGTCCAGTACTGAGTTCATCAGTCATGTTGCACTGAAAGCTAACCTGACTTTCTGGTCTTGACCCCTGCCTTGAGAGGTCAACCTCTGCATAAACACATATCTGAGAGGTGCTTGAGTCAAGTGCAGAGTCAAGAGTCTAGATAGATAAAGAAAACAGAGAAAGTGTGACTCGGCACAAGTTCTACTGTAATCACTTCCCACATTAAGTTGCCTTTCAGCAGGGAGCATCATCTTGTCACAGTTGTAAGTTTCCAGTCACATTCAAAGTCATTGTAAAACGCCTGAATGAGGCTTGTTTGTGACCACAGACAGTAACAACTGACTGTATGTGGTCACAAACAAGCCTCACTCATGTTATACAATGGCTTTGTGACATATTTAGAAAATGCCACATTTGGCACAGCGTAGTACACTAGTTCAGTCACACAATAACCCATTAACCCAAAATCATCACTTACACTGCTACTTCAGTGACTAAGTTGTTTTGCTTCAACATCCTGCTTATATGAACAAAAGCCACACAATGACAAAAATAATCAAAGGATGGAAAGTGTTTGTCCATTACAGCCTGCTCAATACCGCTCGCCTCACCCTCCCATGGATGTATTTAGAACAGAATACCGGATGCAAAGATGCCACCTATTCAGTCCAATGACAATTACTCGCCAGCCAGAGACGCCAAAAAGGTTTTCCAGCTTCCGTGTTTATTTCTGGGGTTTGCGGCTCACTTAATATGTACAATCATGTTTGATCCGCTGGCCCCGCCCTGGAGTTCCCACTTGGTTAGAACGCTTTACATTATGATAATATCACAGATTTTTATATCACTCTTCCAAGCTCAAGGAAAGTTTTACAAATATAAAACCTTCATCAACCTTCAAAGAGTCATAATTGACCTTGTTTGCAGTTCGAAGTGTACAGTCAACAGTTTTACAGGCGTCTCTTTTGTAATGGTAATCTGACACATCAGATGGTTTGTCACAAAGAACCATCTGGGAAGCCATCCTTGGAAACTGTTTGGAAAAGGGCAGGCACCTTTAAAAAAAAAAAATTGTCAGGTGATTGGATGAACCATCTGTCTGTCACATTTAATACAGGATTACTTAAACCAATCACATCAAACTTGCACCAAAGCCGGAGAAGAGCAAAAACATCTGTTCCATGGAGAAAAACATTCAGTGCTGTGCTTTGCTCTTCTTTCAATGAATAAATACTCTTCAGTTCTGATATAACTGATGCTCTCACAGTATCTAAGCCAAAATTGTTTGTTTCAGACAAGTCACTTCGATGGACACTTCTTGCTGTCATCCCACACCCGTAGCTGCTAGTAGTCTCTGCCTGGAAGCTGACTGCACCGCTTTTGGTGAGGACACAAACAGATAACTTGAAGCCTGGCAAGATGGATTCTAGCTGCCTCACATTGTGGGCTTATGGTCGCAGGGGAATTTTTCATTGCAGTACCATAAGTGGCCACTGGGAAAAATTGGAAGCAAGACTGAGAGGCACTGCAGGTTCTCCTTTAAACATCCATGCACCCTACCCTTCTAAGCAAGGGAGGAGAAATTATGATGGCTGCAAAAAAAGCTAAAGGCCACATCTAGAGCCACTATTTGGTTTGTCCGTTTTTTCGAAATATGGTTCAAAATGGCGGCCTCAGCCGAAGAGGAACCGCTTCCTCTGTAGATATAAAGGGCTTTCTTAGGGAACAAAATCACAGTAACAACAATTCTTTCAGGTGATTATAACAGTCAAAAGTATGTTTTCATCAGTGTATATTACCAACAGATCCCTCTAAATTTTACACACTGGACCTTTAAATCCTATACATATTGGCAACATCTTTGATTGTGGTGTTGTGGCAGTAAGAAATTCAAAAATTTCTGGTTGGTCACTTTGACCAAATCCATGTTGACAGGTGAATGTATGTGTTAATCCTACCTAGCTAACAGTATCTCTAATCAATTGAACTGATCGACAATTCGATTCATTTCCTGAGTGATGGAATTGATTTTGATATGGTTACATTAAGCTAATGACATTCAAACTGAAAGCCTCGTTAGACTATGAGAAGGTCTAATGACCTCTGACACAGTCAATAGAGTGGAGATCTTTCCTGCCTGTCAGAGTGACCCAGGTGGAAATGATCAAAAATCATCAGGTGAAGCAGTGCATTTAAAGGTCTTTCTGTCTTTCCTATTGTACCAAACTGGCAAATCTCCACTGTGAGAGATGGAAGGGTGGGGTTGCTGTGCGATGGGGACGTTTGCAGAATGCTAGCAGGACCTGACTGTGGTGGAGAAAGGGCATCCAAATCTGTGCAGCAGGCAAAATGCCACAGCATGTTAGCATGCTGTGCGGCCTTGTAGCCTGTGGACAGTGGTGTGTAGACAAAGAGCGGGAACCGATCCAAGAAAACCTGCTCGCACCCAGAGGCCCTGAGCTGAATGTGATGTGTAAACAATGATTTGGACTCACAGTGACACTGGAGAAAAGGAAATGTCTGCAGGTCAAGTTTACTCAAACAAATATTAAATACATTGAGACTGGTGTGATTCTGCTCAGAGGTACTGGGGGTTAGTGGGATTCTGTGTCTGCTCTTTAAATTCTAATTTGCACATTTTATCACTAGTAAATTGTACGTGGGAGTCACTGTCAGAAAACGCATTTATCCCAAGAGAGAGGTAGCACCTGCAGCCTGATTTACATACAAAGAAGCGAATCCTCATGAAGTCTCGTCCGGCTTTAATCCAACCAGTGAATCCATCTGATGTGCTGGTAGGCAGCAGCCTCGTGGGACTGAGGGGGATTTATGAGATGTAGGCAGCAGGGTAATCCACGCAGGCCGGGCTCTCTCCCACCAGCTCTAAACATTAAAAATTCATTTCCACGTAGGAGACAGTCTGCGCTGCTCTCAGGTAAAATTGATTAATCTGCTCTAATTGGCTGCAAAAGAAATGTAGCTTCTTGGTGGACGACTGTCTGTGATTTTCATGACCGGGAATACGGCTGAGAATAAAATTCCTGCAGTAAGTCTGATTGATTGAGAGAAAGTGTAAATTTAAGTTTAATTTTTTATGTAGCAGCCAATGGTGAGAACTGTCTGATGAATACTGAACAGTGACTTTAATCATGTGAAAACTATCATTTCTCATCAGTGTGATTAAGAAAATATCTTCAATTTGTATTGAAACAACAACAATTTTTTAGATGAATTAAACATCATAAACCCATAACTGAATAACACTACAAACACAGTTGAGATGATGGGATTTGCAGAACTACGCATCTGATTACCTACATACAGAAGAATCTAGGTGTGAGGAGGTCTGTTCCTTTGTATAATGTGTGTGTCAGAGCAGGGTAGCACCTACAACTGTATGAGACCGGGTGTGAGATTGAGGTGTGGACTGTAGCTGCAGTCATTTACAGGATGAGCTCACACCCATCATGATACAGTAAGCAGGCTTTAATAAATTGATGCAACTGGAGGATATTTTTAGGATGTCAGCAATGCTGTTTGACTCGCTTATTGAAAAGCACAGTTGGAGCTCACATTCATCCCAGCACTTTGCACATTGTATTGTTTGTAGAAAAGCGGTCTGCAAGAGAGATCTCTGGGCTCCACCTTGTGGCCACAATTTCAAACTACCCTTGTTAGAATCTGTGTCAGTGAACGCTTCCCCTGTGCCAAGATAGTCCATCCACTTGTAAAGGTGTGTCTTGGACTGGTCACAATAAGAGGAAACTTTAAAATGTGCAGGTTGAGGTTGATAAAGGACATTTTTTAGGCACTTAACTGTAGCTATTTCACATAGGGATGCAAATGTGCATTAGCATTACCTGAACTATCCTTTGTAACCACCATTTGCTTCATGTAGTGTGACACATCTCCTTCACATAGAGTTGATCAGGTTGTTGATTCAATTGAACACTCCCTCAAAACTTGGGACATCTGTGTCATTGTGTTGTGTGGTAAAACTGCAGCCCGGGGGCCAGAAGCAGCCCGCTAGATGATTCCATGTGGCCCACAAGGTCAGAGTCAATATATAATTTTTCTTACCTATTTTACTTACTTATCTTTACTTAAACTGTTATTGGGCCTTTATTCTGAAAGAGGTCAGCTCTGTGTTCATTGTTAATGACAATGGGTTGTATCATTCACTGCTGTTGTTTAAGTCATTCTTCTACTGTTGCTGCGAGTGTTGTTGCAACCTGTATTTGTCATTCATTGCATACTTCAGCCCTTTTAGTTTTGGATGCTGCTGATGAAAGTAGTTATCCCACAATTCATCACATGTTAATTCAAATAAGGCCGACCAACAGTAGAAGTGTATTACTGTGTTAACTCATACACATCTTTGTGCTGGTGTGCCCTATAAAGAACCCTTCTGACTATTTCATTTTAAGATATTCAGCCATTATTAAGACCTTATATCACATTCATGTCTGGCCCACAGCAGCCTGATCAATTTCTCATTTTAAAGTGACTTTAAATTGTGAACAGTCCAAGGCACACGTGCAGTAAACACGCTATTTAATGAGCACCTTAATATGCAGCACCGGTCAGGTGGAGGAATTGTCTTGGAAAATGAGAAATGCTCCTGGATCTCGACAACCCCCTGAGCAAAATTTTGAAAAAAAACCTTTTGTGTGTGCTGAAAAAATCTGCAGAGAACCTGCACTCTGCCTGCAATTCTTTATTTTCTCATTATTTTCTGCGTTTGGGATGCTCGGGGCTCAACCAGAACATCAGTACTTGAGGTTCTGAAATCATTTACAAACACCTCAGACAACTATTACCTACTGATTCTACTTTTGAGGAACCAAGATTAGCAGGCTGAACAATTAAGCCAGGAACTTAAAGGATAGGTTCACATTTTTACTGTCTTCTGTACTAAACCAACAATTATATGCAAATATGTACACTGTCGTTGCAGTGAAGAAATCATTTTGCAACACAAATACACTGTCAAACAAACTCCACAGTCCTCCAGAAAAATGTGTTCTCAAAGAGTAACAGAGTAGCTAACCCCTAAAAATCTTGTTTTTGCTGACCTCCAGTGGTTTAACTGCTTTACTTTAGTGACCCTGTGACATTCTGACCACAGTGATCAGTGACACTGCCAGCTGTGGTCACAGGTAAAATAAGACATGACACTTTTAACCAAAGGAGTCAGAGAAAGAGTGCTTTTCAACCTGGTGTTAAGACACTTTACAAGTTGAGCTGAGGCTAACATGAGCCAACAGCGGTGTGAAACAGGTGAACCAAGTGGAGACCGAAGTGAAGATATGACAGTGTTCCAGGGATATTTTCTTACAGTCGTGGCAATTTTATGCAGCTGTTGTGAGGAGGTCCGGGAAGGACTGAGTCTTAGATTCTAGGGATCACTGTGTATATGGGTCAGGACACCGGGCTAAAAATAATCTGGGTTTGATATATTTCTGAGCACCTCGGTGAGGTTGTTGGAACTGGTGTGGGTCATTTTAAACCGACAAAAATATATGATGTTCAAGTTAATATTTTCTCCCAAACACAGTCTCTTTGTAGCATTCATGACTGAATGATAAACAAGAAGACAAATCATCACAGTGAATTTAGAAATGCCTGTTTAATCATTTTCATAAAAATAAACCATGTAAAGAAAAAAAACAAAACAATGGACAACAGGGAATGGATATTCCTGCCACAAGGCCTCACTGAAAAACAGAACCGTGGTAAATTCAGAATTAAGTCACATTTCAGGAAATTTAAATTCAAATGATCTGGAAATAAAGTTGAACAGAGAAATGCAGGAAATTCAGTGATTTCATACATTTGAATTCCATCTTTAAAGTAATTCAATACTGAAGTAAAATTCAGTCCTGAATTGACTCCAGTGCCAGAGGGCAACCGACAACGTAGAAACTTCAGGGAGTAAGAAAGTGAAGCAGCTGTCTTCATTATGAGGTGTCCATCTGAGTCGTTTCTGAAACAGAAGAACAGATGCATCTCAGTTATTTGTCATGTAATGTAGAATTTGAAGGTTTTATGTAGGGAAAATCATTCGTTTCTTTATTTTAAAATGAACATATCGGTTTTTCCTTTGCAAGAAGACCTCTAATTTTATTATTTTTATTTTAAATGACATAATATAAACAAAGAAGGCGATAAACTGCTGTGAAACTACAGACCAATCAGCACTATGGAGAGCAGTTTTATTAAGCATGTCAAAACTGAAACTGTCTCTAATGACTGCAGCAGAATGTTTCAGTATTTTGATGCATCAGTTGATTTTGATTTATCTTGTGTTTGTGTGAATGCAGAATTAAAGCGATCAGTTGCCGTGTGGGATCCAAAGCTGAAGAATCTGGCTGCTAACAGAGAGGATGACCAGCAAACTCACGTGTTTCATTAAAGAGGAAGGAATCCTGATACTCCTTCATGTACTGAGAGGATCTGGCCTCATCCAGGAACAGAGAGTAAACTCTTTTGATGTCCTCCACCTGGACTTCTGTCCCCTGAAGAAGCCAAAATGCACAGAGGAGATCAACAACAAAGCCACATACTGGTAAGAATGACTTATTTTTACATGTGTTGTAGCTGCAGAAATACATACTTTGCGTTTGCGACACACCAGTCCAGCAGTGCTGATCAGCTGGATGGCGTAGCGCAGTGACGTCTCCATGCCGATGCGAGTCAGGACGGTGTGAGCCTCCTCGCTCAACTCGACGTCCTCCTCCTCACACCTGAAATCAAACCATGCAGGTTTACCTCCCTTTTTTTATAAGACTGGGAAAAGGCAAACACAAGATGATGAAGGCAGACTGTCACCTGATCTTGAGGATCTGCCTCGTCTCTTTCTCGGTGTACGGCGAGGTTGCGATGATGAGCAGGCGGTCCAGCAGGTCGATGGGGATGCCGTGTGGACTCTGATAGTTTGTGCCGCGGATACTGAGAGATGAAACAGTTGATACCTCAGTGTTATATGTTCAATGTTAGAAAACTGATAGTTCTAGTCCTTGATTGTGACTGGTTGTGCCGCATTCAAAGCTGTAAAACACTATAAACACACGTGAGCGTGACTATTAAACATCAAAATTAAATGTTAAAAATCAAAATGTCAGATTTTGATTTTTTTATTGTTGTGAATTTCAATTTAATAAACTGGCTAGGCTAAACATGGATGAGTGGCTGAAAGAGATTGATAGGAGAGAGAATAAGAAAGAAAAAACAGGACAAGAAGATTAAAAAAAAAGTAAGGAGACCCGCTGAAATTAATGACAATTATTTTAGAGATTAAATTACAGAGCTGGAAAAGAACAAAGAAACAAAGCCAGGGCTGTTAAAAAAAGACTATGTGGTCTATTCACAGTTTTTCCGACCTGTGCCAAGAAAGATCTGGCTATTGATTTTTAAACAATCACCAAAATGGACCAAAACAAGGCTCTCCATCAGCTTTATATCACTGTGAAATACAGGAAAGGTGAACCCAGTGGTTTCAGCAGTTATGTTGGCAAACGTGTGAGGATTAACTGCTACGTCAGCGATAGATCGGTCAGTCCGTCCTAGTGTCTATTGAGAGATCCTGAGTTTGTCATCAGCAATGATTTTTTCAGACAAGGTAATGATTTACACTAACTCTGGAAGAGCTAAGGTTTTTGTTTTGAATAGAAAAACTGGAGACGGCCAAGAAAGACAGACAGAGAGGGAGTGGGGTGTATGCAGCAGAGGACCACATGTTGGAATCACCCCAGGTGTGTTACTGAGGACTCAGTCTCTGTACCTGGAAGCTCTACCAACTAATCTGATCAATCCTATTGTTTATTTAGGATGAAAAACGGTTTTAAAAGAAATGCCAGAGGTTTGACAAATTAATTCTTATTCAAGGTATTTTTAAGACTGTAAGCCAATATGCTTATAGCAGTACTATCAAATAGCCAGATGCAAAGGTTATAAGAATTTTAAGAAACCCCAAAATGGAATCAAACAAAAGAAATCAACATTGATGTACTCCTAAATGAGATAACTCAACCGACCAGATGGGAGGAAAACGTGAGCGGAAATGTTACCGAGTGATGCCTCTGTTGGTGGCCATGATGAGAACTGGGGACAGGTCACTCTCCAGGGCTCGGTTCAGGAAGGAAAAACACTCCATGTCCAGCATGTGGACCTCGTCAATAAATAACACCTGGAACCACAAAACATAGGAACTTATTCAAGTACAATCACAAGCAAAGCTAATGTAAATGTATCCTCACATGTAGTTGGACCTACCCCAGGAATGATCTCTGCCTTGCCCTCTTCCCTCCACTCACACACTTTGGCATTAATCTGCTCGCGGACTTCAGACTTGATCTCTCCGGTGTCTCCTGAGAACAGAGCCAGGAAGCCTTGTGTGCGGCTGTTGATGACATCGATCTCGTGGAGGGACACCGTGTGGACCACCTCTTTCCTCTTCTGCAGCTCTCCCTCTGGACACTGTACAAACTGGGTCTATGGGAACAACACAAATACAACTAATTTCATTTCAAAAATCTGTCCCATTAAATTAATTACTGCTCAACAAAGGGATGGCAATGCCAAACGGCCATTGAAAATCTGTTGTTTGTGAGTACGGATTGAAGACTGCAGCAGTGAAATCTTACTGATGTGACAGTTAGAGCGTACCTGAGCTCCCATAGCATCATAGTCTCTGGCTCTGGTGAAGGAGCGGCCCAACTTGCTGATCTTTCCAGTGGCTTTGTCAATGGTAATAACATCTCTGAGAGGAAACAAAGAGAGACGGACAGTGTAGATCACATACATTTGTCTGTAGAGCTGCAGTGATTATTCCATTGTTGAATTAATCGCCAACTACTCTGATAATTGATGAATCGGTTTGAGTAATATTTTAAGAAAAAAGTCAAATTGCTCTGATTCCAGCTTATTAAATGTGATTTTCTGGTTTCTTTACTCCTTTCTGACACAGTAAATTGAAAATCTTTGTGTTGTGGACAAAACAAGACATTTGAGGACGTCATCCTGCTCAACATTCTGCACCATTTTCTGACATTTGTAGTCAAACAACTGTTAATCAAGAAAATAATCAGCCAATTAATCGACCATGAAAATAATCGTTAGATGCAGCCCAAGTTGTCAAGAAATGAACTCACCCTGCTTGAACCTTCTCTTTACTCAAACTGTCGATCATCTTGTTGCCCAAGTCATATATTGTCTCCATCTCTGTAGTCTTTAGAGTCAGCTTGCCCACTTTGGCACCCTGAGAGACAAAGTTAAATATGTATAAGCGTCTCCAAAGCAGGCATAAAGAATGATTGTGGAAGGCAGTGAGATCTGAGTGCACTTGCGGCCGACATGTGAGCAGCGTACCGTTCCAGTGGCTGGTCTATCGATCTGGATTTCCACCACCTCTCCTTCAATAATCTCTGTCTCCTCTCTGTAAAAGAAACCCACTATGAATTAGCGATTCACTTCAAACAATGAGAATTATATAACACAATTATTGTGCCTGCTCACTCACTTGATCCTCACTCCAATGGCTTTTCTAAAAGCTTGGCTGAGTGCCTCGGTCTTGCTCATCTCCAGGGAGAAGATCTCACTACCGGCCAGTGCTGTGAAAGGTGTATCCGGGCCAAGAGACTGGGCGATGCCTGCAGGTGAAAAAAAAAAGATACAATCTCATTTGAACCTATACTCAGATACAGCATTTGGGAGCAGGAACTTTTGCTTTAATAAAAACATAACTTAAGTAATTACATCAACGCAAGGCAACAATATGACTTCCAGGGACGATGATGAACTGATACTGTGCTCTGGAAAGCCTCCAATGTGGCCCTTACCCATAGCGATGGCGGTCTTTCCTGTGCCAGGTTGGCCAGCGATCAGCACTGCTCTGCCAGCGATGTGCCCATCTTTGATCATCTCCAGAATGACCCCTGCTGCTCGACGGCTGGCCAGCTGGCCCACCATCCCCTGAGACACCTGCAAGTCAACCAGAACGGGTATCCTTGAGGCCAAATTCATCACATGTTAATGCACATCATTCTGTGCTGTAATTCAATAACATTCTGCTTATTATCCTGTACTGAGCTAGTTTAATTACTTGGCATGCACTAGAATCCAGGTAAAGAGGGTTGTCTTACAGAGTTATACACGAAATACATCTACTTAGATGTTAAATGTCAAGTAAAGAGGGAACAAGTCCCACAGCTTCATACTATGAAGACTCAACGCTACCTGTCTTGGCTCCAAAGCATCATCCAAACCAAGGCCCCGAATGTGAGAGTGTGCTCCTAAACACAAGACAAAGTAACACATTAATGTGAATCACTTTTGGAAGAGAGAGTAAAGACCAGATACCACCTGCAACAACATTCGGCAAATATTCATTTATATCCCTAAACAAGGCTACAATGAATAGTTGCTTAACTGATTAGTTTATCGAAAGAAAATTAGTTGCCAACTATTTTGATAATCAAAAAATCGTTTCAGTCATTTTTCAAGCAAAAATGGATTTTGGGTTTTGGACTGTTGGTTTGACAAAAGAAGTGTGAAGCGTGAAAATAATAGCAGATTCTTCAAATGAAAAGAACTGTCAGGTGCATCTGAACAGTCAGCAACGAGGTGTAAAGGTGGATGCTTACCAATTCTCTCAATCCGTGTGATGTCACGAACCTCTGGAACCTTTGTAGTCGCCATCTGAATTTAGATAAGAGAAGACAGCAGAAATATCTTTCATTTCTACTTCTTTTATTTTTGGAAAAAGACATTTGTCTGGGGTTCAGGAGTTGCTAAAGAGACAGAATGCTCCGCCCACACCGGGGGGTGGGGGGGTGGGGGTGGGGGGGTGTTGGGGCGATCCATGGCTCTCCGTTGACTTGTATTGTGTGACGGTTTTTGATTTGAATTTGATTTGATATTAAAGTATTTCACCACTGGCTGTTGAGCAGGATCATTTCTCACAGAAAAGCAAGGTAAGGAGGAGGGACACTGAGATTCATTGGAAATATCGAGTTTGCCAGTTTAACTTTTTCTCTCTAGTAGACACAGGGTGCTAAAATAATCAATTGACGTGCTGAAATCAAATGTTTTTTGATCTACAGTTACTTTGTTAGTGTTTAAACACTTGGTTTCATATTGTGGCACCCAAGACTCGTGCTTAAAGAGTATAGAGAAACACTGGAAGCTGGGCTGACAGCAGCTCAGAAACTTCTATTAAAATCATAAAAACAGGGTAAAGAAGTTTGGGAACTTATATGCTGCTGGTTCTGCACTGCTGAATCCAAGCCTGGTTCATTCCAGGGCTACACAATACATCATTATTTTTATATTAAACTAAACATTTACATTTTGGATGTTATTATATCATGATTTGCCCTAAGTGTTGTTTTTTTCTGTGACATTAAAGACTGTATTACAGTAAAGTAATGTAATTTTCTGACCTTACCAGTCCATTCTGGCTGTTCAGAATCATCATATTACATACATTACTGGCGCTCATTTGTCAAAAATCTCATTGTGTTAATATTTTGTGAAAGCACTATTAATCATCCCTACGTTGTTACAGCGATATTGAGGCGTGTGGTCACAAATAATGTGATATCTGACTTTGTTCATATCGCCCAACCCTACTTCATACATTTTCAATAATTTTATTGAAAATGTATGAACTAGGGTTGGGCGATATGAAAAGTCACATACATTTTTCATTTCACTAATCCAGATCTCTTATTCATGCCAATTTACAGTTTACAATAAACCCACACATGAGTTTTTCATTATGTATCCTCTTGGATCAGGGGGGGTTCCTTGCATGCTTTGCACCTCTGATGCTGTTTAAGTTCTTTTATAACCTAAGAGGAAACGCGTCAGGTCTCAAGCCAGGTTTTAGTACTGATATTAAATTAATTAATCTAAGCTGGAGCATGTCTGTAACGTACAAGAGTCTGTCCTGTTCAGTCGGTTGTCATAGTGACAGTTGTAACGCATGCCACAACACAAGAATATGAGAGCGTTTGCCATGTTGCTGTGGCTCTTAATTTGTCAGATTCATCTTTCCTTTAATAAAACAACATCCAACACGGCTGACAGAAACGTAAACCTGAGTAAAATATTCCGAGGAAGCCACAAATCTTAACGTTACTTGCTATCTTCTCGACAGGGCTAGCAAGATACTATGCTAGCGCTAGCTAATGTTATGTTAGCAAACTAGCTAGCTCCATTCATTGGTTTTCTGTCTCCGGTATCTGCTGTAACACACTGCTTCTTAATGTTAGCGAGAATATTAAAGATTTTAATTATAGCAAACACGCTACGGTATCGGGCAGTGTGGTGTAGATTATTTATTATAGTTATCATTTGGATGTAAACTCACCTGTGCAGCCACACTTGAGAAAATGTGAGAATGCGGCGCTTCTTTCTGATGGTGCGCAGGAGAATTGCGTCCGACAAGAAACAAGTGTTTCTTTTTCTATGAAAGCTTCCTGGTAGACCGCCCTCTGTAGACACGGTGGTAAAGAACAGTCTATATCTTTTATATACAGTCTATGGTCTAATATGACAGCTAGCTTGTGGCTAATGTTGTCAAACATTAGCTAAAGTTAGGACTGCAACTTTATTATTTTAATCATGGATTTATTGCGTGATTATTTTCTCAGTTAACCCTTAGGGCCAGGTCTATATTAGTCACAGTCATACTGCTAAGCACATAAAAAAAGCTTTTTAAAAGCAAGCTATAAAAATGATTATACATTATTATATTCTACTTTCATTGAGCAATTTTTTTTCCACCTACATCTGGCATAATTATTGATATCAAATACTAATTCATTTTTTAAAGATTTTAACCCTTTAAATGCTGGGTGTTTGTCATGATGCCACCATGTTTTTAGAT
>JAJHUR010117857.1:4385-36732 GCA_027495735.1 Lutjanus campechanus | reverse complement strand
CAATGCACACAATGAAGACAAAATGAGATATGCAGCCCTGAGCAGCAGTAGCCTGATGCAGCGTAGCATGCTGGGACATCTTTGCGGACTGGTCTCAGCTTAAACACTCGTGGCCTGTTTTTACAGGGCTTAGCGTGTTGAAAGCTCGTCTCCGGTGAAAAGGGGGGAGCGGTGGATTGAAAAAAAGTCAGGGGAAAGAGAGAGCGAGCACAGGAAAAAAAAGCTGACTTCCGCACGGGGAAGGTTCAAAGGGACCTCCGCTCCTGCATGATCTGTTTGTTGTCATTTGATCCCCGAGTTGATTTTCTATCTCTTTCGGCCTTCCTGTTCCTCTCTTTCACTCACAGGAAACAGAGGGATGCATGTACACAAGGCCTCTGGCAACAGGTTCACCCTTTTCCCTTCCTTTGTGGGCCAATAAAATGTTATTTGTTTCTTCTCTGACTTCCTGTATCCTGGACACACAGTGTACTAAACCCTAAATAGTTTCACTTCCATGACATATAACCAGCTAACTGTTCATAACCTTCTTACAGTCCAATAAGCCCCAAAGGTGACAATAGAGTGCTGTTTACTACAGTTGTAATACTATCATTTTCTAAGAAAAACTAATAACTGTGTTAAGCACTGAAGGCTGTTTCCTACTTGCATACCTTTGTTTAAGATATTTACATAACACGTCCAGTGACCATGAAATGTTTTCTGTATGCAAACACATTGAGCCGCTACAGAGAGCAAACAGCTATCTTTGCTACCTCAGAGTGCTTGATTTGTTTCAGTCAAAGACGTAACCCAGTAAACACTGATTCTATGATTTGCAGGTCAAAAAAAGTGTTTGTAGATATATATACATATATATATATATTTATGTATACCGACTAAATTTGGTTGAAAATGGCCATCATTTCAACTCGATGTATCAAAAACTTAAACTTTGAAAACTGGCCTGGATTAAACCTACGTCTTTCGGTCTGATCAAAACAGGTGGAAATTATAAGGGAAATAGTTCAAATTTAGATCTACCTTTTGGCAGTATGGAGGACAACTTTCTTAATTTGTTGAAATTAGAACATGAACATGCTTGCATGTACTGCATTTAGAGCTCACAATGGGCATTATATTTGCAGTTTTATTCGTTTTTGTGAAGAACTGGGGGAGATAATGCATAACTGCTCCCTCTGTTTGAAGCGTTGACACAACTCCTTTGGATGCCTTAGAAAAATATGAATTGCACAAAAACACCATAAGGATTTCCTTAGGTTGTTGTAGTCGAAAACCCTTTGATCACTAAGTGTGTGCTAACTAAGTATAGCAACTTTGTAGCCAGCTAGCCAAACATTAATGTAACTGTATTGTTTATTGAAACTCACCAGTTTTTTCAGCCCCTGTTGATCTCCTTTCTTGCTGTCACAATAACATTTTCATATTTCTTCATGTCTTCATCTGCGGTTCATTTCACAGCAGATTTCTGACACTGATTTTGTCAGTTACTTTTTGCTTCCTCTTCTTGTCTGTTTTGTTCTAACTGGTTTAAATTTACTTTGTGCTCACGCTGTCCATATTCTTCCAGGAGAGCAATACTGTAATATTCTGTCCAGTTTGGTTTTGGCTTTCTTTTTGTATTCTCTTTGCTGTGAATTTTGGAAAAGCTGTCTAACACTGACAACAATATGTGAAGTGTAACCATGGTAACTGAAGTGTACATGTGCTGTATAATGACAGTAAGTGCTGTAAAAGCCTTAGTCTGAACACTTATGCAAGGAGACGACCTGAGACGCTTAATGCAACACTCATAAATTAATCCCTGAGCACAGGGAAAAACTTCAGTTTCAAACTTGAGGTGGTTTATGCAGCCAGGCACAGACTCAGAATTTGGACCTGGGTCAGACTGAAGTTAGAAAAAAATACCGCTTGAAACACTTGAGACTTAATACCAAGAAGCAAAAACATTCAAGCCTCACAAATCAGAGCGTGGTAGGACTTGCACAGGTGCACGCTTTGAATATTTATCAGGCATATGCATTTGAAGGACTGGCCTTAGATATGTAAATACAGTATTAACAAAGCTTAGAAAGGAAAACGTTTCAATGCCATATAATTTACTGATCAACATTCAGAGACGTGAGACGCGGTTGGACTTCAATCCACAATGACTCACGGTGTGAAGTCAGATCTCAGTCACGTCAGCTCACGTTTTGACCTATTCCCAGAAAAGATGGAAAAAAAATCACAAACTCCTCCAACTCTCTTCCCATAAACGCTGCTGGGCTTCCGACATGGCTCAGTTTTCAGTTGTTTTATCTGGTTCCTTTTTCTCTGGAATAAGGGACCAAACGTGGGAACAGTCTCTGTTCCTCAGATAAGGAAATGGTGGACTTCCTGGCATCTTGGCGTGTTATTGGTTCAGAGCCATAGCCGTTGAAGGTCACTCTAGTTGATCGCACATCCTTCCTTCCCGGCAGTCAGCAACCTGTTTGGTGAGTGGGACTCTTGTTACAGCCTACAGTGTGTATTTATTTTGTGTCAAGAGAAAAGACCTTAATATTTTTGAAGCCCCAAATAATTAAAGATGAAAAATAACATTTCTCGTGGATATTCACTTTTTATTTCTGGATATAAGTTGGAATTTGCTTCATTCATCTCAGTGAGGTCAGGAACTTGTGGCCATTAGAGGAACTGCAGCTGCAACCTGCTGCCCCAAAAACATTTCTGACCTGTTATTCACTTAGTTGGAAATGGTCTCTTTTAGGTTCATCTGTACAACTTATTACTTTTTGCTTTAATATTGTACTCACCAGACGTTCATGGGCCCAGACTGTCAGTTTCTACATTCCTGTGCACAATACTGCTGCCAATGCTGCACACGCTCTGAGCCCAAATCAGAATTTTACCTTAAATGGACGCTGTCAATGCTGTTTCTCTGCATTAGTCATTGGGAGTGTGTCAGTAATATCTGCCAGTATTTTCTGCAGCCAATTGTACCAGCCAGTTTATTTCCACCATGATGTATTCTTCTGACGTCCATTGATGGCGCAGAGCAACATGAAGAGTTTGGCTACAGTAAGTTTCTTTTTCTTCTTTCTTTCCTCTTTCCTCTGTCTACAAAAATAAATTTGAAACGTCATCCTGTTTGTTTTGACTTTCCATCGACTTTTAAGTCAAAATTTTCAACCTCTGTGTTTAAATATGGATTTGGATTTTGTAAAAGGCAGCACGTGATCTCCAGATTGTCCGCTTTTCACAAATGGCAGGCAGCAATAATAGGAAGTTTCTCTGTAACTGCTTAGTTTCTTTATGACAAACATCATCCACATCCATCATATTAGTCACTGTCTGTATAAATATAGCACACTGGTTTTTTTGATAATTCATTAGTCATTTAAATAATTTGTTATCTGGTTCCATATGTGAATATATAGAGTTTTTTTCTGTTTATTCCATTGTAAAATGATTATCTTTGGGACCTTTGGTCAGACAAAACAGGCTTTGCTATTTTCTTATAATTTATAGACTAACTGATTAAAGTGTAACTGTACCCAAGGTCTGAGCCAAACGCCATCCAGTGTATAATTTTTAAAAATACAAAAGAGTGGCAAGTTGTTGAGAGAAGGGGGCTGGGGCAGAGGTGTACAGGATTACTGCTATAGGAAGCGTGGTCTCATGGCTGCATAGTGGGTAATGTAACACCAGGCTCAGTGTAGCAGTAGTATGAGCTGGTAGTCGGAGGTAATCAACTGCGGGCAGCTGCTGTCAGACTCTCTGTGTCTGCAGAGAAACACTTGAAACAGCTTTGGCGATTTTGGTCCTTTTTGAGAACGTTTTTGTACTGTGCCTGTGTTGTAGCTTGCCGAGCTAACGCTAGCAGCTCAGAGCTGAGAGGCTCTCTCTGCTGTGTGTGTACATGAGTCCGTTCTGTGGGGGGTGGCAGGACATAGGCTGTTATTGCAGGCTTGTGGTGCTTCTACAACCATCAATATTGCCAAAATTGTAAAAATACTAAGTAGAAGGTTACCAAAAAACAGAACTACTGTGAATGATCAGCCTCAATCAGCAAATACTTGAAACTTAACGCCATTCAAGAGCGGTGCTGGGTGGGCTGGAGGTGGGCTGCCCAACTCTGATTACGTAAAGGGTGTTAACACTATTATTATTATTATTATTATTATTATTATTATTATTATTATTATTATTATTATTGATATAAATCGCATGACCTAGAGCTGTCCCAAATGATTGGCTCTAATTAAGCATTGGCCTATTTTATTAAGAAATATCAATATTGACACTAGCATTGATGTGTTTCATCACAATACAGTAATGCAATTTAATTGTTTAAGTGTGCAGTACCACCTGTTTAATCAATGAATAAAAAATATATATAAAGAGATGGTGAAAATAATTACTAGAAGCAGCCCTGAATCAGTAAATCACAAACTTCCAGGAATGTTTTTCTTTCAGTGAACAGATGTGATAAGAAGCTTACTCTGTCAGGTAAACATGCTCACCGGTTTTCCATTGATAATCTCAAACCCAGTTCATGCTGGTACATGTGGGTTCTGTGCCAGAAGCAAAACAGATTGCAGTCTGATCTATAGTTTTAATAAACCATAGAACATTTCTTAACCTAGCTGATGATATGATGAGCAAGTCCATCTCAAACTATTTGTGTAAGTTTTTATTTGGTCGTCAACAGCAGACCTCTCACATGTTGTCTTCTGCCGTGTAACTGACAGACAGCCTGACAGATCCTGGAAGCGTGAGACTCTCTCTTCATGTGAGTAACCGTGTCACTTGGATCATCTCTGTCCCTCTGCCTCGTCTTTGCTCTCTCCCGTCCCTTCCTCCCTCTCTCATCAAGCCTCCATGTGTCTGTTCAGTCATGTGTTTGGCTGCAGACTCGAGGATCCTCTCCTGGTTAAAGGTTTTTCTCTAAGCCTGCTGTCACAGCCTTGTCCCTGAGTGGTCCTCCGCTGAGGTGAGGATAGCAGAGGATCACTTGTCACACTTTCTTTTTACTACACACTTCTCTGGCTTCACCTGCATGTTCAGGAATTAGAATTACTTGATGGTGTTAAAGGTTTAAGGGCAGCAAGATGGAGGCAGTTTTAGTCGAGGTGATTCTGGCTGACACAAATGCCAAAGACACTGCTAAATGACAGGCTCATAGCTACCAGTGAGGACACAGAGGTCATGTCTGTACCCATTTTTCCAACTGCCTGATAGTCAAAATATTATTCATTCATCACGTAAAAAGCTGTCAGTGTTGACCTGGACTGGCACCTACCATGAAGCTGTTCTGCTCTTGTTATTTAGTGCAAACTAAAAATGGACACGATTCTGAAAAGGAAAAGAAATGAGTGTTTAAAAGTATCTAAACTGAAGTGTCACTTGAAATGCTCCCTTCAGACGCAAAAAAAAAAACTGTTGATTTTGGGTTTTTAAGGACATTTTGTAAAAGGGGCGCCCCTACCAAAAGCCAATGCTATTTGCTTGGCCGTGAAGTGGAAAGGTTTGGGAACACCTGGACTAAGATTCGTAGATGTTGCGTCTTTAGTTAAAACAAAATGAGTTCTACAAATACGACAAAAACAAATCATAACACAAACTAATTATTTTTCACCAAAACACCCACTCTTTTGAAATTCTAAGAGATAAACACAACAGTGAATATTGGATCTGTCTTTTGAATCAACAATAAGACTTTCCTTGAATAATCAGGACACAATCGTCTTATTTGGATACTAATAAATGAACTCTAAATTCTATAAAAATCAAGTTTTTTAACATAAATATATGAGTTCCAGCTGTTTTTTCCAACCATCATAAACATGTAATATATACAGTATATAAAAGCCACTAGCATTTTACAACACCAGTCTGCAGCTGCTGATAATTCTGAATGGATGCTGCAGTTCAGTTTGTCCACTCTAGTACTTTCAGCACCGCACTAAGCCAAAGTCCTCTATTCAGCATTTTTGGGCCTCTGGGTCAGCTCCCACAATGCACCTCTGGTGCAGCTCACTTCCCAGTACGTGACTGTAGAGTCTCCTGTCATCAGACTGCCCTGATCCCTCGTTTCTTTTACCCTCTCTTATCCCTCCATCCTCCTTACCTTCACTGATTGGATTGTCAGGACACTTGCCTGCTTTCACTACTGTCCTTCTCTGCTGTTCTTTCCTCTGCCGTTCTCTACAGCCTCTTATCATACTCTTTCTTCTCTTTTAGCTGTAGTGATGTTGTGCTGTAAATAAATAGATTCAAGGTCATTGCTGTATTTCTTTTATACTGCACACAAACTACAACATATGTACACATAATTTATTAAATTCAGAATGGAAAAGGATAAAAATATAATTCAAAATAAATACATATATACACTCAGGAAATAATTCTGTTGTGCATCAGGTTGAATGTAAACAGGATTAACAAAATGGTGATGAAGTGATGAAGGGGGAGCCTTAAGTCCCTGTTGTGGCACAGCTCTTGTCGCCACACACGTCCACTCCTCTTCGGGTGGTCCGCGGCGCTGCATCTGGCTGATCTGCATGTTGGGAAGATGCCGACTGCATTTGTTGATTATCTCAGGGTCCCCGATTATTTAATCCAAAGCCATTTTTAAAATTTCTCTGAGTGCATTTCTTACATAGGTGATACATATTTCAACAATAAAGCTAAAACAAAAACAGATTAAAGGAGCACAGTAGTGTTATAAAGTAGTGATAATAAATAGAGATGACCATTCACTTTAAAATACACATAATGAAGAAATTCAGTTTTCTACTGAGAGGACATTGGTCTAATTTATGTTTGTTTGCTACAACTTACTCAGATGTATACTACGAATTTGGGTTAACCTTAACAGGAAGGAGGAGGTCACTTTTGTGGGTGTACGTACGCCCACAACCCTACTGTACATCACTGCCATGACCAAGAATACAGCTGTCATTCTCCCTGTGCAATTATATGTGTTTTTGAATGGTCTATGTGGGTGTAAATCCTCAAACTAAAATGAAAACAGAACACATAACAGGGGTGTACCATGCATAACGTGCTGTGGTCCAAGCAGGTTATTTGTGGGCGGTGTGAAATGCAGTAAATCTTGACTCCGCAATTACAATGTTCCTCTGGACTGTTAGTGATACTTCCCCACTAGGTCTTTCCTTCCCACTGCAGAACGCAGCAAGTCACCAAAATATCAAATCAATGCAGGGAAAACACCCCATTGTGCCTCAGGAAAATAACACTTTTTGTGACCCAAACCGACCATACAAGAACAGAGCTGTATGTCTCAAATACAGCAATACAACTCACCAAAACGCTCTGCTTTAGTTTGACACAAAAGGACAGTATTTCAAGCTCAAGGGAAAGAATTTAATAAGGAAGCCTTTGGTGCCACGGCTTGCTTCTTCCTGTCTTCCTGTCTTTGGTTTACTGACCTTTACACTGAGTATCAGGATGACGGGGTCGCTCCCAGTCTTATACTGTCACCTGGAAAGTCCTCTCCAACCTAAATAACCTCTTCCTCTCTTCACATCAAGTCAGAGTCCCTAATTTAGCTAAAATTTGTCCCAGAACCATCAGGAGTTCTTAGTGGATCATTTGCTCCAAAATGTTGAGCGAAGGTATGCAGCATTTAAGAAATGTTGAGTTGTCTCATTAAAGTGAAAGTGACAAATTATGATGATTAATTATGATGATTAATTAGTTTATATTTTCATTTGCAAATATTTCATTTCCAAGCAGCCAAAAAAAGACAAATCAGGTTCACAGCTCACTGTGAGCAATTTTTTAAATACATTTTTTGGTTTCTAAAACTCTGAAGATTCACATTTATCAAAAGAAGAAAAGTAAATTATCTCATCAAAAGGTTATAGGTCAGCAAAACTCTCTTTAGCTTATTTTAAAACTTCAGATTTTGAGATTTATTCAAAACTCAAAAACCTAGTGAAGCAAACTGCCTTGAAAGTATGAGTTCTCTCAACTTGTCTTGCAGTGTATAAAATTAGAAACTTATTACAAGAAAGAAAATTATTTATAACAAAACAAACACTTTAAAATTCCATGCAAAGACTTAAACCAACAATGAATTGCTCCCATTAAAAAGTACTGTCAAAATAAAAAGCCATATATATCCTGTTCATCTGTGCTGTAGAGCTCCGTTGTGCCACACTGTTGTTCTGTGTGACATGTTCCTTCATTACCACGAACACACACACTGTCATTTGTTTTGATTCAATCCCACATACACCATCCTGCTGCTAGAAATACTGCACCAAATGTGAATTAAACCACAACTGAAAATAGTCCCCAGCAAATGCACTATTTACTCCTGTTTGTGTAATGTTTGCTAAAACTGCCCAGTTGTTTTAGGAAAAGCCTTTAATAAGCCTATTTAAAAATGGAACTATAAATTCAGAAGCCATTTTTAAAAGATTTATGTCTCTGACCCAAATTTTGTTGGTGTCACAGACAGGATGGGGAAGTCAGAAAGAATTGAGACAGGCTAACGCTTTTTTCATATGGGACTTTTCATTGGATTTGTTGACAAGAAGGATCTAGAATAACAGCCAGCCTTATTCTTTAATGAGAATTTACAGTGAAATCATTAGAAACAACAACCTTTCACCGTACTGGATCACCTTTAATAAGCCTGATGTTGTTGTTTGGCTGTACAAGTGTTTTGGCAAAGCTCTGCTTCCTCTACATCCACTCCAAGCCTCTAATCTAGCAACTTGCCAAAAGAGGGAAAAAAAAGAAAACACAACAATGCCCCCCAATTCCCACCCAGTCTACTCCCTATAATCCCCACCAGGTGTTGGTGAACTCAAGCCTGCACAAGGCCCCCCTCCACCGTCTCAGCCCTCTCCTCCTTCCACCACTTCATCATCCCCCCCGTTCCCGGAATCAGACATCTCTCCTTCGCCGGCGAGTAGAAACACTTTGTATCTGGCAACCGCTGTTGTTGTTCCCTCTCTTTTGGCGTCTGTCCCTCCAGGTCCGCCCTTCTCACCCTCCTCTCCCTGTTTCTGCACTCCTTCCACCCTCCCCACTCCTGGTCCGGATGTCCTAGGCCCATCTGTCAGCGTGTCTATCCCCAGACTGGAGAGAGGGAGGGGAGGCAAGAGAGGAAGGGGATGACAGATGAGAAAAAAGTGAGAGGAGCAGCCAAAGGGCTCAGATCAGACGGCCCTCTGTGTCAAAAATGGCTCCTATCTTCTCCCCAATATGCTAAAGAGGAATTTTTATTCGCTCAGGAAGTAAACCAAGTCAGATGACTTGAATGCAGGAAAGGACCCAACCACCTTGATCCTTACTTTGCCAACAACACAAGACCCTGAACCTCAAGCCCTGCTTTGAAGTTCACTCTCGTCCGATGGTTTGCCAGCCTTTGTAGGCCTAAACGGTTTTCCAAAAAAACTGTTGCGTGTTTTGGAGAAACCGTGATCTTCCCATGGGAAGATGAGAGTGTCTTCCCCTGTTTTCCCCCTCTGAAGCCTTGATTTCACGCATCATCAATCCTGACCTGTGTAACCCAATAGGAACCCTTTGTTCTTTACATCAAAGAGGTCCCACTGGACCAGAGATCAATCAGCGATTGACAGCACAAAGCGGATTCCACCCGTTTGGAAAGCCATCAATACCATGACCAAAAGCGGGGAATCCCTCTTCAGTGAATTGACTGATTTGATTAGGTCTCTTCCTCTCCAATTCCCAAGATAACCGTATTCTTCCTCTGCTTTAACTGGTCAGCCACGTGGAGATTTTATTACCAAGATATCTTATTATCATCTGGCTGTTTTGTCTTTCATGGACTCTCTGATGTCTCCAGATTGTTCCTGTTTTCCAGAAATGTATTTTGTCTTTAATAGCTTGTTGCATAACACCAACACCTGTCTGTAAAGTTGTTAAAGAAACGGAAAAGTGCTTGTTTTCATTGGTTTCATTTTCTTCTGTGTCATTATTGAAAACATTTTCACTCCACATCAATACTGTCATAGGAGAAGCCTACAACCTACAACTCGAGGAGAAACTGTTGTCGTCTAAATGTCACGGAGGATGAATGCGGTGGTTTAGTAAGGAACCAATTTCCTCCAAATATCTAACGAAAGACATGTGAACTATTTGTAATTTTCTAGAAGGGGCCTCAGGTCCAGAGTGCCTTGCCATGTCTCAGCGTGCAGTGTGCATCTTTGCTAAACAGGCTGTAACCTCACAACCTCGCAGTCGGTCTTCCTGAACAGAGGGGGGAAATGGGAAAGAGGCCTGTGTTGTGGCTAAGTCATGATCAGGCGCCAGGGAGGCAGGAAGTGAATTTTTCACATAAACACTAAAGATTCAGCACTTTCAAGCAAGTCGAAGAAACTGTTTGTTCACATGAAGCACATAAACATACAAAATAACGGTGATAAGCATGAAACAGTGACCACACAACGGTTTTGATGGGCTGTAGGCACTGTGAGTACCCAGCCAAGCCCCAAACTTTATCTTGAAAATTACATCATTCATTCAGTGCAGTGCAGCAGTTAAGCAAATGCTGTGTAAAAAATGCAGCACACAGTGAAAGTTTCTCTGAGGAAACTGAGGCAGCTTTTTTTTGTGACTGAGCAGCATGGGCCCAGGTGCTTCTACCAGTTTCACTGCATGAAGTTCCCTGGCTACCAATTATCTGCAAAACTGCAAACTAACAGACACCCCCAAGCAAGCCAGAAGGCTGTCCCAGTTGTTCGCAGATGGTTGGATTTTAACTGGAAGTCAGAGAAGAGTATACTAGCCAAATTTTATTAACCTCAGTTAGATTCCAGTTGCTTTTAGGATACTGTTTTTGATACTCGACTTGTTCAGACCTGGTTCACACCTAGCATTACAACGTGTCTCCAGATGTGTCCTGAGCGACCACTTGTGATGGGATCTCACCTTCCTGCTCTGTATGAAAACCATGAGGGCTGTTTTGTCAGCCGAATGTCCATTACTGTCTATTTGGCCATTTATTCATTCCTTTTTTCCCCACTTCTGCTCCACTGTAAACTCCTCTATCAGTCCACAGTGAATCCCATGTTTTACCTGCACTGTCCAGCCAGCCAGTACTGTCAGTAGGACAGGAGAGCTCCTTTGGGCGCTGCAATTTTTAAACTTAACTATGATCAGGACGATGCACATTTTGACTTTGATGTTTTCACATCAGTGATGACAAAGAGTCACATTATGACAGAGTCAGAGGGCCAAACAGAGAGAGAGAGAGGGAGAGTAAAAGTGTGCGTACCAGCGCACCACAGAGCCTCTGCTCTTCACAGCAACACAATTTTTTTTTTTTACAAGGAAAGAAATTTGAATTTACAAGAAGGCACAACTGATTAATTTGCTAAATTTGCCATTCCCCTTTCACTTCCCCAATCTGTATGCGAATAAACACTTTTGCAAAATGCTTTGTTTAAATGCTTTGCTTTGTTTTCCACAGGCGGCCAGCTGGGACAAATGGACACAATGTTTTTTTTTCGCAAACAAAGAAATAACATAATGTGTAACATTTCACGAATTTACAAGAAGGACCAAAAAGATAAGAATTTATCAGGAACAGAATTTCATGAAGTTTGTGAAGTTCCTCTTCACTCATTAACTCACAAAATAGTGTGATTTTTCAGTGCCCAGAGTCTGGGGTTACTTGTGTGTTCACAAATGCCCGCTGCAGGTAAGAAAGCCTGTGCATGGTTTGCATTACAGTGAACCAAATTATGTATTTACAGGACATCGATTAATAAGCCGAACCTCTAGTGTGGCCCAGGACATGTTTGCATTCACACTGCCAAAGCAATGTGGTCACATTCGGCCCAGACGACCCCCTGCGTGGTCTGAGTGATCATCTCAAATGCACCCCAAGTGCCCTCACACCTGTGCTTAGAGCTGTCAACTTGTGATTGGATCATTGATCAACTCAAAGCCATTTATTGGGGCACTGGAATTGGTTCCAATTTACAGGGATTAAGGCGTAGATGATTTTAAAAAAAACAACCTACAAACCTAAAAACTACATTTGTCAATTCGACAATCATACCCAAAGGCATATGTATCTGCATTTTCCTTAAGCTTGCATGGGGGGACGACACTCATCTGCTACTGAGACCAGGGATCAGTCCATAAGTGGTGCATCTACCTTGGCCCTATTACCCACTGAGACAAACTTGTGGTGCTCAAAGCACCAAACAAAATACATCCGAAACACTCGACAGCAATGCGTCTTTCTAGAAATCATGACCCAGTTACTCAAGATAATCCACAGACCTTGTTGTGCACAGTTTCAACTACTTTCTTTCTACTACAATGAAAACTGCACACAACAAGGTCTCCTCTACATCCCATCCCATCAGCCCTCACTCTTGCCTTGGATCCCTTTCCTCCTGGCAGCCTCCTATAGGCCATACAGTCATCTCTGGCTGTGGTACAGTAACCCCCGCCTCTCCTGTCCTGGCATCATGTTGTAGTGTGCTGAGCAGGCAAAGGGCCAGCCAGCGAGCAGCCGGCCGTGGGACGGTGACGTTTGATCTTCAGGGAGGCACCGTCAGCACTGAGCCTTCCTCAGCTGAAGCGCTTTGTGCTTAAGTGGCATTAGTGGCAGGGAGATCCTTTAAGACACAGCAGCCACACACGAGACCTGTGGGCAGCTGGCCCTACGCAAGGCTGATGGGATTGTAGGAGCCAGGGCGTGCTGGCTACACTGGGAGTTAGGTTGGATGGGGGTATGGGAAGGGGAGGGGCGAGGAGGTGGGAGGGCGGTTAAGACTATGCCAGTGTCGCCAACTCTGGCCTGGTTCAAATCCCCAATACAACTGGTGTGGGGGGGGTGGACATGGTGCGCCAATGCTAAGGATTAGGCTTCTCAGCCACAGTGGGAACGGAAATATGTGTGTGGAAGATGTGTGGAGGGAGGGGAATGCACGTGTGTCCTTGGATTGATGAATATGACATATGAATGACTATAACAGGGGTTGTTTATGGAGTGGAATGAACGCTTAAATGCACCATGAGCTGAACGTACGTAACAACAATGACGGCTGGTTTATTTTATTTAGCTGTACATGTATTTATGTGTGTATTTGTGTGCGCCCACGTGCTGGCCCATCGTGTGTGTGTGATGTGGCTCAGTGTGAGGACAGTTGGTGGCCCAGGTTGCTGAGCAGTGACAGCGGTAATCGCTGCATCTCGGGCATTTGGCTAACGGCTGTCGACTTTTAGCGTAAAGTGGCCGTCTGCTCACTGTCGTTGTGTGTCACTGTCACAGCTGCTGGAGCACTGAAAGGAAATCTGCCATCAGTGGATTTAAACACACCATGTCTTTACAGAATAACATGTTCTGTAGGCCTCGATTGATTAAAGTGACACAAAGCAGGATTAGTTTGTGGTCAAATGTGAGACATTAGGTTGTTTAGTGCACTTGATTGCAGGTTGACATAGTTTATTGGCAGTTTAATGCCATTTAGATCAATTACATAAATGTTTTAAAAAGTTGAAACAATAAAAAACAAAATGCAATAACACACAATGAAATAAACTCTGTTAATGACTTAAGTATACCAAGCCATTGATAAACCGGTAAATAATAAACCAGACAATTATAAAATACATTTCAAAAAAGTACTTTTTTCCCTTCTCTTCCTAAATTCATAACTTAACACTTAGTCACACTACAACCATACTAATATGACTAAGACAGTACAAGACACAGTGCACTAATGCAAATTATGCATCTGCACCTTCATTGCTCATGAATCCCTGACCTACCCCCTCCTCATGGGTCTTTCTAAAAATTCCATTATACATGCAGGACATTTCAGAACAACATATTGGAAATTAAATAAAATGACAGAATAAAACTAAGCATTTATATTATGTTTCTAGCTGCATTGATTCCTTCCTCCCTGACCTTAAGAAAACTCTAGTCTGCCCCCTTCATTCTATCGTAGCTCCATATATAATAAATAATGATTCCACTGATGAATACAGTGTACCTGGTTGCCACCTGACCGCCAATATCTTTTTATTAGTCGTAAGCAGGCCTCCTGCTGCAAAAATAATCCGAAACCCATCCAAATAATTTGTCTATATTTACTGTAACTGTAAAATGTTAGATGAAACAGAAAGTCTAGGATTATCATTTCAGTCTCAGTTTCAAATCAGCATTGTTTTTAATTATTTATATATGAAGATTTTTATAGGACGAAGGTATCAACAAGAACACTACTTATATTATAACCTACCAAGATGTTGTGTTATTTGACACAAATTCAAACCAAGACCAAATGTTGTCATTTCCATTTAGAGCTTGACTGACATATTGGTTTACCGATATTACCAGCCCAATATTGGCCTATCAGAGCTATATCAGTCTATATCAGTATCAGCATATATGTTGTCCGGTATGTCATATATGATGAAATATATATATTTTAACAGCAAAATATCCCAACATAATGTAGATTGTTTTTATTTGTTAGCTTTATCAGCAGCACTTTATGCATATTTGATCCCTATTCAAAATTTCTGATGAAAGTTTACTGTTTCAATGCCCTAATATCACTTTGGACAGTAAAGTTTATTGTTAAACTGTAAAATATCCCGACACCCTTACATATCATTGTCACAAGTGTGAACCACTTTTAAGAGATCTTTGAAAAGGGTGTATTTATGTATATATTCTATTTCCTCTGTATAATGTTCTGCGTAAAGCTACTTCTCTTTAAGATCTTTTTTTACACCCTAATATTGACATCAAGTGGCAGCGACAATATAATGTGGATTTCCAAAGATCCCCATTATGATATTCATGTTCAAAATGTTGTTACTTAAAGGTAGGGTCAGTAGGATTTGTCCGAACTGTTCCTAAACACATCAGGAAGTCAAATACCAACACTTCAGGTTGGTGAAATGTCCCAAGCAGAGCAAATCAATGAGAAAAAATAAGAAAATACAGGTAGACTGCAGATACAGCCACCACCACACACCTCTCGTGGATCATAAGTGATGATTGAAAGGAATTATGTCATATGAGTAGCGAAAGTGTAGTGAAAATTAGTGCTGCTGTGTCTTCTAATGCCCATACAACAGCAAAAGTTAAGAAATAAACTCTCAGCAAACTACAACAATACTACCACAGCAATTTGACACTAAAGAACAGGTTGTGGTTAAAATGACAGCTTATAAAAATGAGTGAGACTTCCAGTCCTTTGTTTTCAGGATTTCCTCAAGCACTGTTCCAAGGTTCAGCAGCTCCGACTGAAAATGTTGGATTACCTTTTTGTGTTTGATCTAAACTTTGGAGCAGTTAAACGAAGACCACATCCTCTTAGCTGAAGCAAATTAACCACTCTCTTCAAAAAACCCTGGTTACTGTTTATCTTCAGAAGCGTGTAAGACTCCTGGCTTTGTGTCCTCCGGAGTTCCTCGAAGCTCATTTCTTCCCCGCCACTCAGTCGGTCAAAGGTCATTCCTTGTGCTAATTGTTCCAAAGGAGATGGAGTGTAGCGAGGCCTGCGCTCCTGGACCGACTCCAGACATCTGAACAATGGTGACCCACTGTGTGTGTGTGTGTGTGTGTGTGTGTGTGTGAGAGAGAGAGTGAGTGACAGCCTGGGTGGCCCACAGCTACACTACACTGGGTTGTAGTGGGGTCAAGTCAAGCAGAGTCAGTTCTTGTTTTGCTGTATAGAACAGACCTCCTACCTTTTGCTAACATTTGCAGAGCACCGAAAACCCTCCAGAGACTCGTGTCAAGGGCAAATTGACTGAGAATTCAACTTGTAATTCGGAGAACTCGAGATATGAAAGGCGTCCAAGGCTTGGAGTGGGGAGAGGAACCCTGATGCAAACCAAATATACATCTGACAAGTCAAATTTGTCTTAGTTCAGTCTAAGACTGAGATTTCTGTAATGTTTCTTTTGTTAAAATTCTTTAACATGACTTAGACAAGAATGCAGTTACACAAACTCAGGACAAACTCAACAGAAAATGAGTGCAAAAATATTAGATGTAATGTGTGTAATAAGCCTACAGCTTGAATACATAAATAATATCTTTTTTTTTAAGTTTGTTTAGCTTTGATCTATGTCATAAGAACCAGAAAGACTAAATCAGATTAACTAGCAGTATCATGAGTCTTGGAGCTATAAACATGGTCTAATATTCAGTCTAAATATCCATTTTTGTTACATTTTAATACTTGTTAGCTGATTTCTGTGAAGATTCTTTGTGTTAAAACTTGTTTCCTGGTTAAAAAAATCAATAAGGTGTCATGATACAGGACAATAATTGACCAGATAGAAGACAGAAAATTTCCTTTCCTTTATCAGAACTTATCACTAACACGAACACTTATAGAAATATGTAATATAATCACTGTACTAAATCATGAAATGACCCTGATATAAGAGATTAAGGAAACATGCTAAATTGAAATACCAGCTCCTTGGACAACAAAGCAGCAGCCAGTATGTTCTTCTTTAAGTGAAATTTCCACTCCAAGCCAGAACAAGTGTTTTTGTTTGCCCGTTTCATGTTTATTAAAGTTAAAATTTAGTAGAAGAAGTAGAAGAAGTTTACAACGGTTAAATTGAGGAATATGTTAATGTAGTCAGGCAGTGTGAGGCAGGCAATCACTGGACTCCAAAGGGGTTTAACCGATTTAATCTACAGTTTATGGCTCCAACTCAGTACTTGGACTGCAGTGCTCATTTTTGAAAACTAGGCACCTGTGAAACTGTGCAATAAACTCACCTTTCATGGAAAAGTCTGTTTAGAACAGCAATGAAACCACTGACCATAATTATTGCACACCTGTTAGGCCTGTTCACAAAGGTTCTGATTGGCTGGGCTGTGCTCAGTTAATTCAAACACAAATAATTGAGAATGTCAAGAAGATTAATTAAATACCAAACCAAGTTTTACTACTAACACAGAATAGCCATAGTTAGGTTGGTTAGGACAGAAACAGAACTGTAATCATAGCTACAATGTTCGTTAACATAACAATATATTTAAGATGAAATTATACAAGGATTTCATCTTCAGAGGGTGTATGCATGTACAGTGTAGGCTCTGTGCGGACATCCAGGTATCCATCCAGTTTGTTGTGACTGCACAGACTTGTCCGCAGCTTGTTCACGTGGCCGCAACACAAGATATGGAACACTGTTAGTGCACGTATGGAACATGTCCTTCAAGCAGACTACAGAAAATAGTAAAAGCCTGTCTGTGATGTCTGTAGCTGTCCATGTATGAGTCCCTTTGTGATTACAACTGTATATTCAGGCCTTTAGCCAACTAAACATCCAGGATCTTTGAGTTTTCATTAGCTTGTGTTTGCTTACTGCATCATAAACTCTCCTCACTTAGAAAACAGTGATGATTTAGTGTAGTGACTGTAATTAAACTGCTGACATTATCGTCACATGCCTGTGACTTCAGTCCTGTTCACAAAGGCTCAGTTAACTTGATTGTTTCTCCAACAGTATAAGAAAAGAAAAAGAAATACCAAACCTATATTTACTTAAATCTGAAATGGCCTGGTCACAGACAAACCATGTGTTTTAAGAAGAAATAGAGTCAGAGGTGGTACATCCGGTGTCTCGTATTTTGCCCAAGGCCCCCGTATCCAACAGCTACACTGTGGCACTGATCCTGCTCAAGCCACGTTGCAACAAACACTGCTACTCTGTGTGATGATCTGATGTCACACACCTGTGGCCAGCAGGCACACAATGTGATGTGTGTCACTTGGGGTCATAAAAACTCAAAACAACTTTGCTCATGTGAATGTTTGACTCATCTTTGAAAGACTTGTTGTTCATTATGGAAGAAAAGTCGAAAGTGACCACAATAAAATACAAGCTGCAGCTCAAATCCACTTTCTGTATACTACATGGCCAAAAGGACATGGACACCTGAATACATACGTGATTGCTGTATATCTCAGTCTAAACCCACTGGCAGTAGTACGTGTCTGCAACATCCTCTATTCTTCTGGGAAGGCTTTCCACAAGATTTTGGAACCTGGCTGCAGGGATTTGCTTCCATTCAGCCCTAAGAGCATTAGTGAGGTCAGCCGCTGATGTTGGTTGATAAAACCTGGCTCGTAATCAGCATTCTAATTCATCCCAAAGGTGATGGCTGGGTTGAGGTCATGTGTCTGTGCAGGCCAGGAGTTTTTCCACACCAGTGTTGGCTGGTGTATAATAATTACAGTTGTTCTACAATAATTTCAACATCAAGGGGTGATTTTAGACAAGATTGTATTGTATATTGTATTGTATGTATTACAGACAACTGAGTGAGTTCATACACATTGCTTGTTCTTGGTGGGAACAATTGGGTCTACAAAAAGTAAGGTCTAGACCTGCTCTGTATGAAGAGTGCCCTGAGATAACTTTAATATGATTTGGCACTCTACAAATATAATTGAATCCCAGTTTTTTTTAAATGTCTTTGTCTCGCAGTCGATCACATTTTTACTCGGTCTTGTCCGCCTGTGCATTTTCTTTCTTTTTTTATTAACTTCATTGCTATAATTGGGCGTAAAAACCTCCTATGCCATATGCAACCAATAACTTGATTCATTTCTAATTTGATTTTTTTGTTATCTTTACTGGGTGTCACCCATAATGACTGTCACCCCTCCCCACACCCTTTCACATGCACTCAGAGATTGCAGAAGAAGCTGTGAATGTTTGTGAGGAGATGTCGGCCAAATCTTATAAATAATATAATATACAATAAATCTTGTATTAAAATTTCAAACTTTTATTAGCACTTAGAAAGGAAACATAAAGAAAAGTAAGCTAAGTAAGTTATGCTAGTAAAGCTTGTGACAAACAATGATGAGACAGGCTGCGTTAATGTCACATCAACATTGGCTAATGTCAGCTGGATAAGAGAGCTAGAGGTGACAGCACTTGGTCTTGATTCAGTCTCACCCTGTCATGGTCTTGGGCATGACCCGAACTCAATCCCTCAAGTCTTGGTCTTGTCTCGGTCTTGATACACTCTGATCTTGGTCATGACCTGGTCTCAGTTTAGGTGGTCTTGCCTGCAACACTCCAAAAAGTAGAGGGCCTTATCCAAACTGTTACCCAGAAGTTGGAAGCACACTATTGTCCAAAATATTATTGTAAAGTCTTAACTGGAGCTAAGAGAAATCTGGTTATTATGGAAAAGTTCAGTCATACAGTGTATTTACAAATTGTCATTTAACAGGCTGAACACTCAATTCCAACACATGAATTGGTTAGTTGTCTGTATCTCTACACATCTACTTTTGCTGTGAATGTTTTGGCAAATTAAAACATGTGCAGAATAATGCTACATGGATGTATTTGGAGGAAACATGCTGTAGTCTTTGACTTCCTTTCAAATTCATATGCACACACATCCACTTCCAAATGTGTTCGCTCCTTCTGCAGGTTTTCCTCCTCTGGTTTGTCCCACCAGCCAGATGCTCATAGTAATAACTGCATCAGCGCCCTAATTACAGGGGCCTGTTCACTTAAGGTCACACAACAACCAGCAAATCAGCAACAAACAACCACATAATGGCCCTCATCCTGCTCGCCATCTCATCATCCCCAACTCTGGGGGGTCATTACCCACGCTGCTTCGGGGCCTCCTTCCTTTCCCAGTGTTTACTGCATTCCTCCCATACTTCAGACTTACTTGCATGGGAAGTTCCAGACCATGCGAGGATATCTGTGTGTCCATGTGTGTGTGTGCGACTGAAACAGCTGTCGAGGAGCGAAGGGTCTTGCCTGAACTTGTACGACTCGACTCATTTCCTGACTTGTGGTTGCTGTTTTTTGGGAGGGAGATTTCTGGGATGTCATGGAGGCCAAGGGAGGCCACGCTGCGCCGGAATGTAACAAGCTCAGACCTCATCATCTGCTGTCATGCGGAGTTTGTTATGTTTTGTTCTGACTCTCAATACAGGCACCTACTTGTCCTAATAGAGTTACGCATAGACATCAGTTTAAGCTACTCATAAACACCTAAGTTGAAAACAGTTTCTCATTTTAAGTGACAATGGCCATTACTGAGTTTCTTTAAAAAATATGCAGATGTTGCCAGGTGCTGTATAATGATCAGGGTTGGATGAAAATCACACCTCACTTTTAGTTTAGTTTAGCTTGTGACTTACAACACAAACACAAAGTTGCTGAAACATGTTCCTCTTTTTTTGGCTACAATTCAGAGCTTACCAGATTTGCTGCTTCTGTACTGGACAGTCAAATTTGGACACCTCATCATTTACGCTACACAGCTGCAGCTCCCATAAGGCTTTGACAGCCCTCCCAGCCCGTTCTCGTCAAATATCAACGTGCTGTCATCGCCCCTTGCTGACTCAGACAGATGCACACAGTACCCAGTAGCGTCTGAAAGAGATGCACCAGGCTTTCCACATAGTATAAAGAGGGAAAAAGCCCACATGTGGAGGAGGTGTGATGGATGGATGACTCAAACAAACACAGGACTTTCACTCCAGAGGAGTGGCTTAAAAGTGATGTCAGGTGACATTGGTGACATTATGCACTTACTGTAACCCCTGCCCGCCATTGTCTTCACACAGCTCAGACCAGGGTGTGTGTCTGTGTGTGTCTGGGGCTGTCACGAAACAGCTGGAGGGAACCTCCCCCGGAAATCAAAGTGTGTGTTTGTGTTTTCCCATTTCCATGTAACACTGACAACGTGATCTACAAAAACACACATAGATTCTAACTAATATTAAAACAAAATCATAAGAAAACACTATTACACAAACACTGATAATAATTCATTATTTTGTTTTAAGGCAAAATCATTGTTTTTTCATGCACATTGTCTTTCTTTCAATACTTATTTATTGAACATTAAAGAGCAAACAATCAGCAAATATACATAAAACAGAAATATTCAATATTTAAGGTGAAACAATTTTGTTGCCTCAACAACCCCAGGAGTTTTGGTACCTAATCTTTGGTAGGTGTGTCCCCTCAGAGCTTCTTTAAGACAGGCTTCCTCAGTATAGCTAGCTGGCTAACTTTGTGTCAAAGTCACAGACATGTGCTGCATAACACACATATCATTGTCCATTGCAATGTTTCACTGTGAACATCGTCATATGCCAGTTTGGTGGACATTGCCAACCCTTCTCTGACTGTTTCACAGCGTAAACGGCATGAGTAAAACAAAATCATAAGAAAACACTATTACACAAACACTGATAATAATTCATTATTTTGTTTTAAGGCAAAATCATTGTTTTTTCATGCACATTGTCTTTCTTTCAATACTTATTTATTGAACATTAAAGAGCAAACAATCAGCAAATATACATAAAACACAGAAATATTCAATATTTAAGGTGAAACAGTTTTGTTGCCTCAACAACCCCAGGAGTTTTGGTACCTAATCTTTGGTAGGTGTGTCCCCTCAGAGCTTCTTTAAGACAGGCTTCCTCAGTATAGCTAGCTGGCTAACTTTGTGTCAAAGTCACAGACATGTGCTGCATAACACACATATCATTGTCCATTGCAATGTTTCACTGTGAACATCGTCATATGCCAGTTTGGTGGACATTGCCAACCCTTCTCTGACTGTTTCACAGCGTAAACGGCATGAGTTGGTAGGATTTTCCAAAAAAAAAACAATGCATGGACTCTAACAAAAATAATCCCTCTCAATCACCACCCACAACCCACCAGATATGTGTGGCAGGGCCTGCATAGGCCTGGACCCACTTGTCTACCCGTACTGTCTTAGTTTCTCATTATTTTGGTGTGCCTGGGACACTTCACCAACCCAAGACGTTGGTATTTGGTATCCTGGAAATGAGACTCAACAATCAGCAGTCTGTTGTGTGCATTTTAAAGCAGCAAAAGAGAAATCCCACTTAAACTGCTTGTAAAACTATTGTTAAAAAGGCATTTCTGACCTTAAAAATGGGCAAATACACAAACAAACAAATATTAGAGCACTAGGTGTAATTGGACTTCTACCTTTTGTTTTCAATCCAATTTGTTTTCTAAAACATAGTGGTTAAACATAAACAGGAAGTCATAAAAACACTGAACAACAATGTACAGTGATTTAAAGAACACAGGGAGGATGTCCTGGTGCCATTTAACCCCAGTATTCCTGTGTTTAATTTTCCTGGATGTTTTTCAGGAAGGGATGAGACAAATTCAATTACATCACATTGTGGTTGAGGTCGGATGATGCCGAGTGTTGCTCCGTCCGTCTTGTTTATGCTGCCGTTTGGATTTCAGTGACACTATGACCCTTGTTGTTGGTGAACACCACCCTGTTGTCTGGCTGTAATGCATCAGAATCTGCAAATTTTCCACTTTGTTGTCTCGGTATTTGTTGATCCGGTGCAGAAGGCACTTCATTATGTGAAAAACCCAGTGTGCTCGTGCAGAAAGCCTGATTAAATCACATCAAGTTAATTTAAAAAGAAAGTGGCTTTATCACAGGAAGCAAAGGACACCATTTCAGATAAACTTGAGCAGAAGCAAGATAGTGCAAGTACATGATAAACTTCATAAGAAATTAGTTTTGTGTAGTTTGTATGTATCTCTCCCACAATGTCCGTGTTGATACAATGAAATATAAAGGCTGGTAGACAAATATTAGTTGACTACAAATAACATTAGCGTATACAAATTAATTTGGTCAGCTAAACTCTGAATAGCCGTGTTTCCACCAACTTCCAAAATCAGAAAGATCAGAAAAAAGAATGGCTTACAAAAAAATGTGATAACATAATAGCCAACTGTGGGATAATTAGGAATATGAGCCTGTCTCTGAAATGTCCTGGTTATCTCTGCTTACAAGGTAAGGTAAATATTTGAGAGTTTACAGTGATGATACTGAATTCAAGTCACTATTTCGGTTTCCAAATCCAGTTTTTAAATGTACAAAGCAAAACCAGAATCAACCGGAGAGTGGCCAGAGCAAGTGTGCACATGTCCACTGTCTTGTTTTGACGGTTGCCTGTACATTGAGTCCACTGGCTGACGTCTATAAATGTCTGTACAGCTGTTTGTAAATTGAAACATGCCTGCTGTCTTCCCAGTGGCCTGAAAAAGAATGTCAGTGATGTTTTGCTAAGAGAAACAAAGTGGATCCACGAGAGGGAGACGGCCTTTTTTGGACAAATTGTTACTCAACTATATACAATAGTTTCTCTCCCGGTCTGTCTCTCTTATTGTTTCTTAGTGTCGCTCTCTGACAACCCTTTCCCGTCTTCCTCTGTTGTGTTTTACTCTTATTATCTTAATATCTGTCTTTCTTATCATTGCATCCTCTTGAAACAGAGTCACAAAAATGAATTGAAAAGCCCACACACTCAACCACACACATACAGTACAACACACGCACTCTTTCACGGCTCAACATTGCAAAACTCTCTCCATCCCCTCCCCATTAGTGTTTCCTGTTTTCTTCATGCTTGTTCTCGTCTGTTTGTTTGCGGACCTGCTCTCAAAGGACGCCCTTCAGTCTGACGCTTCCTGTTTTCACTAGACCACAGAAGTCGAAAGTGCAAGGCAGCAGGACTTTCTGTCCACTTGAACCAGCAGCAAAACACCTTGACATTTCCATTACCTGTTCATGGAAAACACAACAGCGCGTATGTAATGGTGGTGGCAGTGCAGAGACACAGCTTGAAACATGCTCTCAGCAAGGTTTTAATGTAAAAAAACAACCCACTTTGTTGCTGTAAATGATTAAATATCAACTTATTATTTGGCTGCCAAGTCAAGCTGACTGACTTTGGTAACTGAAGCCCTCAGAATTATATAAATGAAATCCAAGAAGGCAATTTAAAACTGCCAATTTGATTTTGTTTTTATATTTTTTGGATGTGTTACCTCATAATCATATTGACTTATGTAACTGGCACTAAACTGTTTATACTGACACAGAATTAAAATGCTTGGGCAATTTCACTCTTTAAAGGTTACAAGAATGCTGGTGATGTTACGTAATTCACAAAGATCATTATTCACATTGTAAACATCCATCTCTGTTATTCAATAAAACCCACTGACCGCAACAATGGATTTGTTTGAGTTACCAAAATAAATTCCATCTAGGTGCCAGTCGACTTTTGGACAACAGCCAGTGTTGTGGGATGAAACTGGCATACGACTGGAATATCTATGATACTGTTAAACACAGTTGGACAAATTAAAAAGAAATCTCACTTCCAAAAATACCACGACTGAGACATTAAAGGAAAATTTACCACTTTACACACTCCACCCACCAAGCCATCAAGATACAATCAGTGTTGATGGTAAATGTAGTCAATTGAAGCAATAAATTCAGTTGACTACATTTGCATGAAGAAGCCATATTGGATTTTCAGGTCGGGTTGGTGAGGTTCCTACAAATTTTTAAGGCATTCCAGTTGAAATTTCCAATGTTATTATTACTGTCAATTATTTTCTGACCGTTTGTGTCACTTTGTAATTTATTTATGACATGACACTGTAGCCACTGTGTTGAATCTAATTTATGTGGGTAGTCTGGCTTAAAACAGGTCATGATTATAGCAGGGGTTTTCTAAGTTGGGTGTAGGCCTCTCCTCAGACAAAGCTTGTAAAAAGACGCCCCCTCTTTGGTTAACTTGCTTTGTTTTGTTTAATTCCTGGTTGTCTATGTGATCATGATTATTATTGGTTATTTCATTCCATAGTCATTCGACAAGATAGTCTGATATTGCTGTCTGACATAACTTCAAACTACATCAAACACATACAAAATATCTGTCCAAGGGCATTTATTAGTTTCTAATATATTTCTAAATATTTTTTCTCTTCCATTCACTGAGCCTCTAACTTTGAAAAAACCCCTGGTTTATTCTACTTTTATTATAAATCATCATGTATGCAGATGATGTGATTATATTTTCTTTCCGCAATTGTGCTTTTCTGTTTCTTTTCGTTTCAGTTTTGAAATTTCTGACTGACACAATGAGAAGTGAACGTGGCTGAAGGCTGCAGTTTACAAGAAACCACTGATGATGACTCCATTCAGTGACTCCATACAAATATTGCAAGGTAAAGATACTACAAGGTAACATTCTTTAGAAAACACATAAAGCAGTGGGGAAAAAGGTCAGATAGGCCTACAGTCACATCCTCTTAAAGACAGCTTCAGAAGAGAACTGAGTTGATGTATTCAGTGACATGGTGAGTGCTAAACACGCCCGAAAGCAACAGAGTGAGCGCAGAGAAGCCTGTCTGTATCTGAACGTGTGAATGCAGAGTGACAGACAGAAAGGGGCCAAAGGCAGAGGGAAGTGGACACCCAGTGAAGGGGAAATCCTCCCTGTGTGTCACTCACACAAACACACACACCGAGCATATGAGTGCGACACTTTACTGAAGCTGACCAAGCCCTCTACACAATCCCCAGGCCCTCGCATCTGTTTTAGCACACGCACCCACTCATGGATAGAGAGGCAGGACAGCAGTGAGGCGATGCAGAGCAGAGACAAAGTGATGGAGCTGTTGATAACACTGGAGCCGCCATTGTCTTCACACAGCTCAGACCAGGGTGTGTGTCTGTGTGTGTCTGGGGCTGTCACGAAACAGCTGGAGGGAACCTCCCCGGAAATCAAAGTGTGTGTTTGTGTTTTCCCATTTCCATGTAACACTGACAACGTGATCTACAAAAACACACATAGATTCTAACTAATATTAAAACAAAATCATAAGAAAACACTATTACACAAACACTGATAATAATTCATTATTTTGTTTTAAGGCAAAATCATTGTTTTTTCATGCACATTGTCTTTCTTTCAATACTTATTTATTGAACATTAAAGAGCAAACAATCAGCAAATATACATAAAACACAGAAATATTCAATATTTAAGGTGAAACACAAAAGTAAAGAGCACATGTAAATTAAAAAATGAAAACCTAATTTAATAGGTTTAGAGTGAAATGTGAAAATTGCTATAACATGTCTTCTTTCAGACTAATAAACAGAAAACATCTAAAATACACTTCAACATGTTTATTTTACTACACACTGTCTATTTGCATCTATAGATTTCTCCTAAATTCACCAGAAGTTAGCATTAGATTATGCCTCAATCGCTTGTAAACTTGTAATATAAAAAAATTATTGTCTAAATTTTATTAACTGGGGAAATTTCATGGAGATAGGTTTTAGCCGATTCACCTCTCCTATCTCCCCTCAAAGGGACAGTTCACCCCAAAATCAAAAATACATATTACAACAAGTACAAGTAGGTCACACTCGACTTGTGGTGCTCAAAGCACCAAAAACTGCATTTGTCAAACTTGACCAAGTTACTTAAGATAATCCACAGACCTTGCTGTCAGCAGTTTCATGTATGAGGTATTTTCTCTCTTGCAGAAGGCAAGTACTTCTGGTAGATTTTCCTGCAGAATGAAAGTAGTTTCTATACATTGTACCATTGAAAGAAAATAGTTAATACTAGTAATAGTAATATGAAAAAATATTTTCTATTTTGAGGTGAAAACACTTGACTGTAATCATCAAAATCATAATAATATATAAATAATGAAATAATTTGATGTCATTCAAATAATTTAGAAGACACTTCACAAATTTTGAACATTGTGTATGGATGAGCTTGAGTTTAAAAAACACAAAGCAACTGCCTTTTACAACACAGGAAAAAATAGTGTATGTGGTTCTTCATGAGTACGTATTTAAGAACGAGACAAGTTTGCACAACACAGGAAACATGTACGCCTACTTGTCTCCGTCTGTGTGTGTATGTTTGTGTCTCTCTGTGTGTGTGTGTGTGTGTGTGTGTGTGTGTGTGTGTGTGTGTGTCACTCTGTGTGTCTCCCCAGTCCCCGAGGTGATGTAGGTGTTAATGGAGCTTTGATTAGCACATGAATAGTCTGCGGATGGGTGGTGGAGACGGCAGCTGACAGAGCAGCAGATGAGATCTCACTGTGGGCTGAAACATCCTGAATGTAGATACATGCTGTTTACATGTGGAAAGCTCTCTTTAGCATTTTCAGATCTTTTTCTAAAGATTTGTCAGTGACACTAAAAATCCATAAATGCCTTTTCTTTTTCCTCCTCCTCACTGGCAGTTTCTGACTAAAAGAAAATAATGCAACCAACTTGGGAGTAGTAGTGTTGTGCTGATGGCAATTCTGGCCTGTAATGAACTTCTTGTATCAGTGTAGTTTGTGACACCAACTGTGTCCTGCAGTGTGGCACACTTGTGTCGCACATATACCCGCCATGTTTTTTTAAACTGCGGCAGGATTATACAGTTTTTACACCAAATTTAGCACATATATATGTGGGGGTTTTAAATATACCTAAACTCACTAAAATAGGCCAGTTACTCTTTTTTTTCCCATGCTTGCTGACAATTGTGGCTCCCTTATTTTGACAGGACATTGCATATGTATAATCATAAGTAGGCAAGGCAAAACATGACACTGTCACGGTGGACCAGCAGGTTTATTATATGCTTGATACCAGGTTAGACATACTCTGGCTACACATTTATGGCTCCTTCCCACTGCATCTCTTTACTAACACTTAAAGAAGCTCACGTGCCGTTTTGAGCTTAGGAGCTTCAGTTTTTGGCTCCTGATTCCTTGTCTCAAGCATCATACAGTGTCACAACAGTAAATTACACAAGACAACATGCCACCTTGTTGCCATGTCATAAATATGTTACAAAAAAAGTTGTCAGTTTCAGTGTCCTCCAGCTGTCCATTTTAAATGCAATATTTAGTGTCACCCTGTAAAATAAAGATCACATACATCAGCGTGAAAACATCACTTATAAGCAGCTTTTAATCCACAGCTCTCTGTAACCAAGCCAGCACAGCATAAACCCACAGGCTTCGTCACTGTAGTGCAAAAAACCTGAGGACAGTGTTTCCAAGAGAACAGCATGTACAGAATGAGCTGTCACAGGCATCGCGTGCTGTTCACCTGAGAGTGTGTGTTTGTGTGGGTGTTGCTCTGGTGAGCATTCATGGCCCTGTACAGATAGAATCGGTGTGATAAAGAGAGAGAAGCATGTGGTTGTTATCTGCGAGCAGCTCCTCCTGTTTCGCCTCTGCTAATCTCTCAAACTCTGCTGCAGCTGAGAGCCTCGCAAAGAGTCCGTCTTCGTCACTATCGCCTCCTTGTCTTCATGCTACATGGCCTTTCTGCTCTTTGACTGCATGTTGTTTGGCTTTCTTGCCTTCGCGCTGTGTTGCGTTTTGCGTCACTTTAGCATTGCGTTGCGTCACACACCAGTGTACGCACGTCAGAAACCTACCAAAACAAACCGCTGCCTACTGTGGAACAACAGCTAGATGCAACTTCCTCTTATCTTGCAAGGATGTTGATTGTGGTGCTTCTAAACGCCGTTTACACCGGATATTAACACGTGATCTGTATCTGGATGAGAATCTGGCTGACACTGCATTTTTGAATGACACATGTTGATATTTGAAACTTTAAAGCCTGTGAAAATGTAGTTTTAAATAGTAAAAATGAATATATAATATCAAAGTTGAGTGTCTCATTAAACATCCAGAAAAATCTGGGTGAAAGTAAACCAGACCTACTGGAAACCAAGCTAAAAAAAAAAAAACAGCTCATTTTGCTGTTTAGATCATTGCTCAAGACTGTGTAGGCAGGACAGATAAGATTTTGATTGATATCACATTCAGAGAATCAGCACAAAAGCTAAGCAATGTACTGCTGTGGACAGGGGTTGCAGCAACACCACCTAAAGAACTCAATGTCGCTTTAAAGGTAGATTCAGTATTTGTCCAAGCAGGTGACGTTTTGGATGTGTGAAACGTCCAGAGCAGTGCAAAATAATGTGATAATAAGGACATACAGGCAGAGGGTTGGATCTCTGCAGAAACAGCCACAACCACTCACTTTTAATGGGTCATAAGTGACGATTGAAAGGGATTATTATTATACGAGTCTGTACGTTCTTTTTAAAGGAAAATGTTGCATATTATGCCTTTCAGTGTGCACTCTGTTTAGGTTAGTTTTTACCGCTGCTTACCACTGTTTTTGCTTTTCTTTTGTGTGTTTAGTCCCTGTATATCTATCACTCCTCATACTAAATACACAGTTCCTCCTTTAAGCACAAACACAAACAGACTTCCTGTGCATCATGTGCTAACTTTGGGATTTTGCAACGTGGTGATGTATGCAGACACTCTCTCATTGTCTGCCTCTGTCTGTCTCTGTGCCGTTCTCACACAATAAATTCCATGATAAGTCACACTTACTTCCTGAATATGTGTCATATGCACACATTATCACACACACAGACACACACACAATCACACAGACAGGTCTAGCCCCAGACCTGATTAGCGCATGTGGTGAGTCTTTGTTTGAGGACAAAGGATTTCCCCGTCTGAGACGAGCAGCCGGTGGCAACGAAACAAGGAGGAGGACAAGATTAGCTGCTGAATGAGAGGAGAGGGTGGGGTGGGGGGGGCAGATGGGAAAAGATGGAGGTTAAGAGTATGAAACTGCTTCGACTCTTGGCTTTTTTGCGATTCTCTGTCTGATTTGAGTTTGAAAGCATGAGTTGAACATCACTTACACTCTGGAAACAGCTGTCTGAAATTGAATGCAAAGTTGCAGACATTTACACATGTTTGACTGACTACCTGTGCAGTTTATAGAAGAGCAGAGAGAGCACATAATAACTGAAACCTGAACGTTTTTGGTACAATCAAGACATAGTTGCAAAGTTCTCTAATGGAGAAGTGACTCTGACCTTTAAACTCGCTGCTTTTTGTCATCTGGTAATTGAAGCTCATTCTACTCACTCATCTTCAATCATTTAGTCAATCATTAAGTCACTCAATATGGAAATGTGAAACGATTGACATGTAAATGTATAGAGACAAGGGTGGGAACTGAGAGACAGGAGAAAAAAAATGGGAATGAAAAGGTGAAACTTTTAAGAGGTAAATCAAATTTGAAACATTATTTTTATATGATTTTGTGCAGCACACTGGGTAAAGAAATCAAACAAAGTATACATATCAGACAGTTGAAAAAGATGTGCAAAGAAATTATTTTTGCAAGTTACAGAAATAATTAAAAGGAATGTAAAGCACACTAAGGGTGACACTGTTGTTTACTGTAGTGTTTGGATTTATGTAATAGATTGATTATTGATGGATTAGTATAAATTAGGATTAGAGGTAGGGCTAAACAAGCGTGTTGCTAAAGAAAAATGTAAATGCCAGCATAACATAACAAACTGGACATGAAATCCAGTATGTCTGCTGGGCTGTAGGAAATGAATGGAGACAAACAAAGAGAGGAAGAAAGTCAGGGGTTTTCCAGGAGCAGAATACAAAGACATTAAGACCAAACAAGGTACCAGTAAACATGACAACAAATGATCAGACTAGAGAAATTAACAAATGATTCTCTGACCTGCTGGGACTGGCTCTGTGTACAGTAAACTTTTGAAAAATAACATCACAAGACGATGGGGTACATCACACTCCAGGTTTTGGCAACATCCAAATGAAGTGGAGGATTTTGCATTTTCAGCAAAATATGTGAAATCAGTGGTGTCTGAGGTCTTCCAGTAACGCTCATTAGTCACTTTTTCCTCATAAAATTGTCTGCCTCTCACAAACATGGCTGACGCATGTGTACATAGCAGAAATGTCACCTCTGACCCTCCCTGTAACAATTTGTGTTGTACGTCAGTGTAATGACACAGTTATGGAGTTTCCATTGGCCTATTTCTCCATTTCTTTAGGCAGTTGACTGCAGTGTTGGGCTTGGTGTTGTTTAGAAAATGACAATACCAGTACCAACACCATTAGAGTACTTCATTTCATACCTTTTTTTTCTTCTTCATTTGATCTTGTTTGATATTGGCACACTGAACTCCGATGTATCGTTTATAGCTGCTGCAGCATTGGGGCCAATCACATAGCATTAAATCAAAGAACACTGGTGACTGGCTGCAATCAAAACCATACAAATAGTCATTTCTTTCTTGATCTGGGTACAAAAAATATCAAATACGGGTATTGTTTTACTGGAGAAGTTTCAAAACTACTTGGTACTGGGCTATTTTGAGTACCATTACCCAGACCTATTGACTGCACCGGTGTTGCAAATTAAATAAATATTAGATTTGTGGTAACATGTATGACCCTTGACTTAATAAATAGTTGTAGGCTTAAAGATTGATTTGAAAACGTTACACGGGTGCCACACAGCCGGCTTATACCTGTGAAAGACAGCTACCTTGCCGATCTACCTCTAACACATGCAGCATTTCTGCTGATGGTGCTGCCAGCCCTATCTTTCTACAGTGGGTTTGGAGAAGAATTTTAAAGCGAAGAAAACAGCTGTAACCAAAAGCAGTGTGATTTTTCACCTCATTCAGAGAGAGAGAGAGAGAGAGCGAAAGAGAAAGAGAACAGAGAGACAGAAAAAGAGAGTACGCCGGAAAAATACTGCCCTGCACCCTATTTTCTTCATGTCTGTGACATATTCTACAGATATAGACAATTAAACTGTAGTTAAACTGAAACGATGTTGACATGAATGTCAACAGGTCATTTTCACCGTGTATTTTTGCAGAGAACAGCACACATCATGCAGAAAAAATAACCGAAGCTCAGAATCTCTAGATGAAGCGTGGCTTTGTGGCTTCTCTAACCTACTAATATGGGCCCCAAAATAGAAACCAACTGGTTCCGATATGCACTGCTCAAGCAGCCAGTGGGGCTCGTGTTGATGTATTTGTGTTGATGGAAAAGTTTCAAAGTGGCTTCAGATTTTTCAAGTTGCAGACAGATGAACAAACAAATGGGGTACTTGTCTGCCTCAGTGCAGCAGCGCAGGAACTGTTGTTTTTCTTTATTAATTAGCATCAGTGAGCCACATTTAAATTGAACCAAGATGTTGTCTGTGGTGCCTAAATTTGTTTTTTGACAACGAAAAGACACAAACAAAGAAGAGATTTGTTTTGTTTTGGCATTTCAGTGCAGATGAGAACTTTCTGAAAATGCTAGGCAGGATCCAAGTCGTTCTCACGTGTTTTCAGATTTGTGCGGACACATTAAGACACTTGACACCTCCATCAGGCTGATCGCAGCAAGTCTGAACGAAAATGTGATGGTGACATGCAGCATTTCCACGTTTAGTCACAAAATAAGTGATTTCTGACATATTTAATGTACAGAGACTGATCGCAGATGTCATGATGGGGACAAAGAGAGAGGCGAAAATGAAACAGAAAGGATGAGAGAGGAAGAGAAAGAGGGGGCCAAAGGCAAAAAAAAAAAA
>JAJHUR010117855.1:0-13159 GCA_027495735.1 Lutjanus campechanus | reverse complement strand
TATAAGGCAAACATTTCTATTAGTATTCAGGAAATATTAAATTCTACTGGGCAGATTAACATGAAATTTGGTGCACACATTAATGTCAATGTAGCTGCATGGCTAACTGAGCTAACAACAACAGCAATTAGCCACAGTTAGCAGTGACTTTGGCAAAAAGTAAAGCTAGCTATCTGTCCTACAGGAAACCTAAATCACATCAGTACTGTACCGCACTGTCAAACAGTCCTTATAACATTTAATGACATCTTAATGACAAGTCCAAAATCTGATCTCAATGAAAACATGCATGACACAGTTATAATGGTCTCATGGCAGCTGATGTCAAAAACAACCACATTTGCCAGTTTAATTTAACATTAGCATATAAAACTTTCTTTAAGATGGATAAGTAGGTCTGCTATGGCATGTCTATGGCAGGATATGTCATCTCGGTTAATGCAAAGTTGTCATAGCAAAGACGTTGACAGGCTATGTTGTATTGGTTAATGTCAAATTGTCATAGCAAAGTAATTGGGAGGTTATGTCGTCTCAAACACATCTAAAAAATCTTGAGTTTGCATCACAAATGACATAATTGACCGACTGACACTTACTAATAACAGTCAAACTCCTTCATGTTGATGACAGTGTCATGTCATGGTTACAGCAGTGTCGTGTCAGTCTTATGCACACAGATCACATCTGTATGTTGTGGTACCTTGAGTTGAGCCTGGACGTTCCTCAGCTGTTTCTGGGCCTCCGCCGACTGCCGGTTGGCGTGGCTCAGCTGGATCTCCATCTCGTTCAGGTCTCCCTCCATCTTCTTCTTCACTCTCAGGGCGTCGTTCCTGCTCCGGACCTCAGCATCTAGAGTGGCCTGCATCGACTCCATCACTCTCTGGTGGTTCCTCTTCAGCTGGTCGATCTCTTCATCTTTCTCCGCTATCTTTCTGTCAACCTCAGCCTTCATCTGGTTCAGCTCCATCTGCACACGCAGGATCTTGGACTCCTCTTGTTCCAGGGAGGCCTTAAAAACAGTTTGGGTTACTTACACCAATGCTGTGCTTTTACTGAAGACATATTTTGTTTGGCTAGGTTTGTCATCAGCTGTACCTCAGCTTCTTCCAGTGAAGTCTGCATGTCATATTTTTCTGTCTCCACCTGCTTCTTGAATTTCTCCAGTTCATGAATCGTCTTCCCGCTCTCCCCGAGCTGTTCCGTCAGATCTGAGATCTCCTCTGGAATGACAGAAATGCATCTAAGACAACTGATTTAAGATGTTTACCCCCAAACTGTTGTTTCTCACGATAAGTTTTCACTCACGTTGCAGGTTTTTATTTTCTCTTTTCATCGTCTCCAGATGATCCAGGGCCTCTTCGTAGGAGTTCTTCAGTTTGAAAAGCTCAGTGTTCAGAGATCGAGACTCTTTCTGAGCGCTTTCGAGCTCTGCCTGAGACTCCTCGTACTTCTGCTTCCACTCAGCTAGAATCTGAATTCATTGAAACATGAGCTAGCAATAATTCCAAATATGTTATATATAGAAAGAAATATGCGGTATCAAGTGTAAGAAATTACCTTGTCAAAGTTTCTCTGCTTCTTGTCGAGGGTGGCGGCCACGCTGTTGGATCTTTCGACATCCACCATCAGATCCTCCATCTCATTCTGAAGTCGCTGTTTAGTTTTCTCCAGCGAGGCGCACTTTGAATTCACGGCTTCGATTTGTTCTTCAGCCTCTTGGAGGCGCTGGGCGAGTTTTTTCCTGCCAAAAAAGAAACCATAATTATTTAAAAAAAGGGACTAAAAATATGGTTGGTGTTGGATTACAACTAAGATAATAGATATCAATGTTTTTTGGAAGGTAACGCCTTATTTTATAGGTCTGTTGTGTATTATTTCATCCTGCACTGACATGTTACACTCGTTCCAAAAGGGTTTTTCCTGAAGGGATGGGGTTCTAACTAGAACCATTTGCTTCTGAAGAACCATTTTGTCGAAGAAAGGGATCGTCAAGGGTTCTTTGTAAGACTAAGGGTTTCATTAAGATGACTTTTCATCCAAAGAACCCTTTTTAGTAGAAAGAGTTCTTCAAGGATTGTTGAAATCCTTGAAGAACTCTTTTATTGAGGGTTCGTCAAAGGTTTTTTGTACCTTAATCGAAAAAGGGTTCTCAATAGAATCCCCTTGTTGGGTTCTAGATAAAACCATTGGAAAATAAAAAGGGTCTCTGTAGAGCCCCATGAGTATCTTTGGAATATTAAAGGTTTGTTCTTAATAAAATCCATGGAATATAAAAGGTTCATGGTAGAACCTCCTGGGTGTGTTCTTGTTGGCGTTGGTACTGGATAGAACTCCCAGAGAGGGTTCTAAGTGGTATGATTACACTATAGAAGGGTTCCCTGGGTGGAACCTTTCACAGATGGTTCTAGGTATAACCCTTTATGTTGGGCTCTACATAGAGCTCTCTAAAAGGGTTCCAATTGGAACCACTATTTGGACAAGCCAAAGAACCCTTTATGGTTCTAGTTAGCACCTTTATTTCTAAGAGTGTACATTGGATCCTCATCACCTCCACACTAAGAGTTATAACTATAAAAATGTCAGTGTAAAAAAGGTTCTAACTCAAGTCGATAGCGGCGTCCTTCATTGACTTGAGTTAGAACATTTTTTAAAACAAAATCTTTATAGTTATAAGTTCTAGTTATGGTTCTTGGTGCTGACGGCCCTTTATGGTTTTTTAATCCAATTGGCAGAAATGGGCCTCCATAGAAATCAATATGACAAAGCAGAGGAGAAAAAGCTCTTTCAATCTAATATTAATCAAAATAAATGAAATACATTGTGCACTTGTTGACTCCTCATCATGTTGGGGAACGTCCACGTGACTGTGTGATGTCTAATGTTTGGTTCAAGGCGACATTAGCCTGATCTACTGATCTAATCTCAGTGCATAATTACTTTGCTTCCTCCAGCTCCTCGGTGCGTTGGATGGCGTCAGTCTCATATTTGTTCCTCCACAGAGCCACCTCAGTGTTTGCCTTTGACAAACAGCGCTGCATCTCGGCTTTGGCCTCCTGCTCCTCCTCAAACTGCTCACGGAGGAGATCGCAGTCATGGCGGGCTGACTGTAAACTGTGAGCCAAGGCGTTCTTAGCCTGTTGAGAAAGACACCGATATGAGGATTCAGGAGAAACAAAGTAAAGTAACCCAGAGGAGTGTCAGCGTTTGCAAACCTTTGGTTACCTTTGTTTCCTCCTCGATCAGTCTTTTTAACTCGTCGATTTGTGTTGTGAATCCCTGCTTTCCTCTTGTCAGCTGGGAAATGAGACTCTCTCTTTCTTCCATTTGGCGGGAAAACTCAGCTACCAAGAGCCAAAGATGAAAATATATTTCAATTAAAACTGTAATTTAAACAGTTTCATGCACAACATTCACTGCCAGTAGAGCAGTTATATCACTCTCCTCAAAGCCACCAGACTCCACTGACGAAAACCCCACAGATCATCGTAAAACAAAACTCATCAGTAACAAAATGAAGCTTAGCCATCTACTAATCAGTTTTATTTTTAGTGGAAATGCTCAGAATGGTTTAAATTTAGGTGCTTGAAATGGAATGGGGCCAGTTCCATGTTGGTGGAAAAGGCCTATAGGTTAGCTTTTTCTCTACATGGCTCTGGCTCTACGTCACGTTTTTCCTGCTGTACATTAGAAACTAATTCAGCTTAGTGAGGAGCCATTTATCACCAGGAAACCACACCCAGCAAGATCACCACCTTGGAATTGTACTGCTAGTTCAGTAGTTAGCTAATCGCGGTTAGCTTGGTTAGCCCTGGGGTACAACCTCTGTGCTGTATTCCCTGTTGGCATTGGTAATAAAGTTGTGCTTTTGTATAGTGAGGGCAGACCCCCAGAAACACACCAGTTTGCTCCAGTGAACGAATGTTCTGCTGCATCATAAGTGAGAAAAAGGTTTGATTGGCACATATTTAGTAATGAGGTTTTTAGGCTTTTGTTTCCCTGCGTTTCTTGGACTGTTTTGTTTTCATGCACTGTGGACTTTGCTCCCCTTTTTGGATTTATTTGCCTTTGCCTCACCTGCTCAGTAAGTTTTTGTCTTTTGAGTTTTTCATTAAACCGTTGAGCTGCACCGAATGTTGTCATCAGTCTGTGTTCGGGTCCGTTCACTCTGCTCAGGACCCCATTACTCCACTATATCTTTACAAAGTAAACACTTCCTGCAATATGTTCAATCTACAAACTTCAAGGACTACAATAAAAGCAGGAAAAGAAATTACCATTCTCAGTTTGAAAACGGGCCCTCTGATTGTTGAGATCAATAATTTGCCGCATGTTTTCCTCATTCTTGGTCTTCAGCTCCATAAGCTGATCTTCAAGTGAACGACACATCTTCTCCAGGTTGACCTAAAAGTGTGTAAAAGTGACACAAAATTAATCCAGTCACATGAATTCTGCATTCTCTCATCTAATCGCTAAAATCATACTCAAGATTTAAATATCTCACCTTGGCTTTTGCAACTGTTTCCATATTAATGGCCAAATCATCGATCTCCATCTTCAGTTCACTTTTCTCCTTTTCCAGTTTCTGTTTGATTCTCTGAAGGTTGTCGATCTGCTCTCCCAGCTCGGCCATGCCGTCCGCCTGCTTCTTGCGCAGCGCGGCGTTCGTGGCCTCGTGGTGCAGCGTGGACTCCTCCAGGTCACGCCGCAGTTTGAGGAACTCGGCCTCGCGCTTCTTGTTCATCTCGATCTGAGCGGCGGTGGCTCCTCCGGCCTCCTCCAGCCTCTCGCTGATCTCCTCGATCTCCCTGGAGAGGTCGGACCGCTGCTTCTCGATCTTCGCTCGGACAGCTCGTTCAGCCTCGACTTCTTCCTCCAGTTCTTCAATACGAGCCTTGAAACAAAAAGCAAATAAGCCATCATGAGATGAGAACTGAGTTTTCCTAAGTCCTGCCCCGTTTTGCTCTGTTCTCCAGTAAGAGTTGAGGAAACTTGGTACCTCAGTCAACTTCCTCCTTTTCCTGTAAAAGCGACATATAGGTTTAGCTAATGTTAGCAAAACAATAGCTAACTCTTTTGTTTCAATAGACGAGCCCATTTTTAAATACAGGAAACAGGAAAAGAGAAAGTTGATTGAGGTACCAGTCTTGCTCAAATGTCATTGGAGCACAGAGCAAGAAAGGGCGGGACTTAGGAAGGGTCAATAATTCGTTATCAGTCTGAATAATGTGTGACTTTAATCTGAGCTTTATTACATGGAGCTCCTTCATCTTCTTTTGAAGCTGGTTATTAATCGCTTGCTCATCTGCAATTTTGCTGAGCAGCTGGTTGTTTTCAAATTCTTTTCTGCGGGGACAAAAAATTACATGATGTTAGTTTGAACCCAGAGATTTATTTTCCTCATACGTGCTGTACATGAGCTTACTTCTTATTCTTCTCCTCAGATAATTGCTTGTCATTTTCGAGGTCCATGAGGGATTCTTGGTTGAGTTTCAGATCCCCCTCGAGCTTCCTCTTGGCTCTCTCTAGGTCCATGCGGATCTTCTTTTCTTGCTCCAGTGAACCCTCAAGCTTGACGACAAATTGCAAGTTAATTAGCCAATTAAGATGTCAAGCAACACTAGTGCGGGAATGTGTTATCGTTCACAGGAACTCACGTCATCCACTTGCTGTTCAAGCTTGGACTTGGCTTTGGACAGAGAGTTGACTTTGTCCTCCTCAGCCTGCAGGTCGTCCAGTCCCTGTTGATGAGCCTCCTGCAGAGCTCTCTTCTCCTTGGTCAGTTTGCCGATGTTTTCATCCTGACCAGCCAGCTCCTCCAACAGGTTTTTAACCTGCAAGAAGTAGTATTATCCTTAATTATTGTGATTCTACAAGTATTGTGATTCAAAAGAATAATTTATGTTTGAGTTACACCCCTCTAGAGACTGAGCCCTGTTTCCTAAATGGGACCATAATTCACAAAATGAACATCAAGCTGCATTAAAGATTTGTGAGTCCATTTACTCTTTAGGAGACATTTTACTGAGGTAATAAATCAAGTGAGAAGAGGGGTCAGTTTTCATAAGCCTACACACAGTCTGACTTCTCTTTGTAACCAGTGGAGTCGCCCCCTGCTGGCCATTTTTGAAAATATTGCATGTTTAAGGTGCTTCTACATTGGGATCTCCGTGATGACCAGGAATCTATGTCCACTAACCACTAACCTTGTTTTCCGTGGCATGTTTCTCCTTCTCCACTTTAGCCAGGGTTATCTCCAGATCATCGATGTCCTTTTTAAGCTCAGAGCATTCGTCTTCGAGCTTCCGCTTCTTGGCGGTCAGCTCAGCGGTCACTTCCTCCTCATCCTCCAGCCTCTCAGTCACCTCTTTGAGTTTGGCTTCCAGCTGGATTTTGCTCTTGATCAAGCCTTCACATCTCTCCTCTGCATCGCAAAGATTTTCTGAGTCCTGAGAAAACCACAGAAAGAACAATAATAATATATAATTGTACAATGATTTGACTGATATCTGTGGATATCTTTCATTTGCTTTGATACTCACAGCTTGCACTTGCAGGAGGAGGTTGTTTTTCTCCTGCAAAAGAGAAACCATTTTCTCCTCAAGCTCCTTTCTCTTGGACTCTGACTTTGCCAGATCCTCCTTACATTTGACGAAGTCCTCTTTCATCGTCGCCATCTCCTTTTCGGTCTCTGCGCTCTTTAGAAGTGGCTTTATTTTAAAGAACAGCTTCATCCATGGCCAGTGTTTCACATTCATGAATGAGCGCAAGTTATACTGCAGAATCCAGACGCAATCTCTGAAAGATACACATCAGCAGTTTTTAATCAAAGTGGTACTTGTTTAGTTTCTGTCATTGAAGAGAAGCATTTTTGGCGATGATCTTACTTTTGTGCGATTAATTTGGAGAATTCTTTTCTCATGAGATATCCGCGACACAACGCTTGAGTCTGGGTCACAAGAGAAGCCAGTTTTTCATCTCGCAGCTCCTCCAGAGTGCCGAGTAAGCCAGCTTTGAAGAAGACCTGAAACAAAACAGTGTAGTAATGCTCAGAGGTGCCGAAAGTTCACACATTCTGTACTCAAGTAGAGGAAAGTACAGTCTCTGAAATACACTTAAAGTATTAAAGTAAAAAGTCACCCTCTGAAGGATAATCTGGTGGATCATCTGTTTACTTGCAGAGCTAACAGGACTTCCTTTTCTCCAGTGGCGCATCACTCAAATGAATTGATTTGTTGCTTGTAAAAGGCTTAAGTCTAGACCCAAATAAGTTTTAGATCTTTACCCTATGAGGCGGTTGGACACATACCTTTGTAGAACCAAATCTGTACTGTGTGTGGTCAATGTCAATCGAACCAAGAAGCTTCTCAGAAGCTTTCTTTCCATCGATGAACTGTCCCTCTGGGATGGCACTGGCATTGAGGATTCTGTACCTGTTAAAATTAGGATAAAGACACATGATCACAAACTGGAAGATTAAAGGACAAGTATCAGTTTTCTTTATGTAGTTTTAGTTCAGGTAGGAATCAATGCTGACCTCTGCTTGAAGTCAGCATAGAGGATCCTGCTGGGGAATCCCTTCCTGCAGATCCTGATTCCCTCCAACACGCCGTTACAGCGCAGCTGGTGTATGACCAAGTGATTGTCCATGATACCTGCCAGTGAAGTCAAGAGGAACTGATTACCAACAGACATTTCATTCAACAAGAGCCTTTTTATATTATTATATAGTTTTTCTTCTAAATTTGTACCTGGTGTTTTGACCTCATTTGGAATCAGGCAGCGCACAAAGTGAGGATGGGTGCTCCTCAAGTTGGTCATCAGTTTTCCGAGATTTTCCTGCAGGAGATTCGTTGTTATTGCATCTTTTAGAATGAGAAGAAAAGCTTTTGTGTGATTGAAAGTCATATCTGATTAAACTATCATCACTTCCGTACCCTGAAAACTGCAGACACTGTCTGAAACGAGCCGCCCTTCTTCTTTGCCCCTTTCTTTCCACCTTTGCCGCCTCCAGCATCACCACCCGATTCTACAAAACAGAAACAGAGGAACTATTTGTCACTGTGTAATGTCCGGTAGGTGAAATTGATTGTTACACAGCTACAGAATGATACACTGTAAAAAGTTGCAAAAACTCAAAATTTCAAGGCAACAGACTCCAGTAGATTTTTGAGTTTTGAGCCCAACTCACTTTCAAAAAAGTTTTACCAACTACTGATCTTTTGTCGAGATAATTTACTTTTGTTCTTTAAATAAACTTAAAGCTTTGAATTTTAGAAACTCAAAGTGCTTATAAGTCAGCAAAACTTTTTAAAGTTTATTTGAGTTGGGCTCAAAACTTATGTTGCAGCAACTCTCGTCTCTATTTTCTATTTCTATTTATTACTATTTTTTTTACAGTGATTAAAAACCTAAAAAAAGGACCTCAGTAAATAATTATTAATTATTCAAATGCTTTGCAAACTTGTACCTGCTTCAGTTCCAGAAAATGACGCATACAAGAAAGCCAGCAGCTTCATTGACGACTTCTGGTAAAGCTGCACCACAGACTCGTTCAGCGGGTCTTTGTTCTTCTCCAGCCAGCCGCTGATGTTGTAGTCCACAGTGCCGGCGTAGTGCACCAGCGAGAAGTGAGCCTCGGGCTTGCCTTTGACAACCTTTGGCTTTTGGAAAGCATTTGTTTTCCCAAGATGCTGGTCGTAGAGTTTGTTCTTAAAGGAAGCGTCTGAGGCTTTGGGGAACATACACTCCTCTTCAAGGATGGAGAAGATGCCCATTGGCTGTTGAATGTATCACAAGCATACATAATGAATAAAAAGTGCCTAACATAAGGTCAAACACACACTGATGTGCGGTACATTAATCCTACCTTTTCAATTAGCTCAATGCAGGCCGCCAAATCCATCCCAAAGTCAATGAACTCCCAGTCGATTCCCTCTTTCTTGTATTCTTCTTGCTCCAACACAAACATGTGATGGTTGAAAAACTGTTGCAGCTTCTCGTTGGTGAAATTAATGCAGAGTTGCTCCATGCTGTTGTACTGTGACAAGAACTGAGCGTTAGCTTACGACACATTAACAGGAAACTGAGAAACGAGCGTGCCTGCTGGAAGTCACCCCCGCTGAGTCCAGACTCACATCAAATATTTCAAACCCGGCGATGTCCAACACGCCGATGAAGAACTGCCGCGGCTGCTTCGTGTCCAGCATCTCATTGATTCTTATGACCATCCATAAGAACATCTTCTCATACACAGACTTCGCCAGTGCACCAACTGCATTGGTGACCTGATCAGAAGGAGCAGGAATCACTATCATAAATCATAGATTTCTATGCAAACAAGGTTATTAAACTTTATAACGGTGGTTATGGGGCACTAGCTGACAGATGGTTTGGGGTCATTATTTGTTATTTGTTTTTCCCAAGTGACATATTCATCCAACCAACCTGACATTCAGTCAACACTGGCTGTGCAAGCTGTTGTCAGGACCAGTTAATGGTGGAAATCTTAGAGTTTAATGCTCAGATGCCTCTGGTTGGTTTTGTTTTAAACACAAATTACACACTTAAAACGTGACATTGCAGCGACATTCCAGCGACGACCCTGTCTTAGTAGGGACGATGCTTACCACATCCCAGTGACATAAAGAGACATTGTCACAACATTTCCATACTGGCAACACTTATAATAACGTGCTGGTGACAATACTCTGGAATTTCACTTAGCAGGTTGCCAAAGTGTGACGTGTGATATTCCAGCAAGGTCACATGTCACAAAGGTTATGTTGCAGCTATGTTCCTGCAGCGACTTTGTGTGAGTAGAGTCAGAAAGATGATGTTGATATTCTTAGTTCCACCAATTCTTGGTGGCAAAATATCAGACCTACAGTGGCCTAAATGATGCTGCTGACCAATCATCAGCCTGCAGCTGCAGTCAACACTGAAGCTGTGGTAGGAGCAGTTAACATTGTTCAGAACAACTAAAGAAATTTTAGAGCTCAAAACTTTAATGGCTGTTATTAAAGTTAAAGCCTAGAAGCTTTACAGGAAGATGATTATTGTTTCCACCAAAGCTAAACTCTGGTGGGTAAAACAGCAGAGCTGGTTCAGCTTTGCTGTCACACGGACCGATACAGAAAATCTTACCTGCCACAAGCAGTTACCCTCTACAACACCTCAGCTCTGTAGTTTCTGCTCTAAACGCCTCTGCTCTCCTGTTTTGCTCTGATTCTGGTTTGCACCTTCATCACCATGGTCATGGTAAATTGCTCATCTTATACTCCTACTGGTTAATTTGCACATCTTGACTTTGTTCCCACCTACTTCATAACAGACTCATCTTGTGTCTGCAGAATGTTTTTACATTTTCTATATTTTGGTAGTGTTTTCTTGTATATTATTTGTATGTTTCTATATTTTAGCATACTGTGTTCTTGTATATTATTACTGTATACTTTTTTATCTATTAGTATAGTATATTCTCCATATAGTGTATGTTCTATAGATATTTATCTTATAATATTCACATTGCAGCACTTTCACATCTATTATTTCTTTATAACAGACTGTTGCTATGACGAACAGACCGCTGCTATGGGCACAGTTCTGATCATAGACTCTGGAGGAGCAATAAAATCATTTTAAAATGAGTAGTTTGTGTCAAATTATCATTATTTTTTGATAAGTAACCATGTAATCAGCGTCATCCCTTCAGGATGATTCATTATTTTGCAATAATGACCTGCTCACTGTACATTATCCCTTATATATTAGTGCACCTCATCATGCATTATGACTCGTTGAGTCTACAGTCGCAGTACCTGGGGGACCGTCTGGCCCTTGGTGACATATTCGTTCCCCACTTTCACTCTGGGGTAGCAGAGGCCTTTCAGCAGGTCAGCAGAGTTCAGACCCATGAGGAAGGCGACTTTGTCTGCCACTGAGAGGTAAACATGAAACACAAGGTTAACATCATCTTCAAGTCTCCGCTGATGAAAACTAAAAGCCAGACGTCTCACCCTCAGTGCCGTCGGGCTCCGCCTGCTCCTCCCGCTGCTTCTGCTTGAACTTCATGTTCCCATAATGCATCACAGCTCCAGTCAGCTTGTAGATGGACATTTTTTCTTCGTTGGTGAAGCCCAGGATATCGGTCGCCGTCTGTTACATTAAATTCAGTGTTAGAAGGAGCCGATAAAATGCACGTGTGTGACACTGAAGACGAGAGACACTCACGTCTGTGGCCAACAGCTCCTCTTTGTCGTCGATGCTGGCCACAGTGATCTGCCCCTGACTTATCATGGGGAAGTCATACGGGTTTGTTGTTATGAGAAGCATTTCTGTGGAGAAAAACAAGAAAGAAAAGAATTATATCTTTTCTGAATTTGTTCTTCAAAATCTGCAAGATTTAATCTCCTCACAATACCTATGAGCTCTGATTTGTGGCCAGTCATTATCTGATAGAAGATGTGGTAGCTCCTCTCTTCAGACAGCTGGAAGGTCACTCTAGACTTCTCCAGCAAATCTGCGTTGAATTATAGAATATATCAAATGAGGCATGAGACACTTTATTTGTCATTGCAGCCATACAAAAAAAATATGTTTGGTAACCCTCAGAGACCAGAAACAATAAAAAACAAGATAAAAAGATAAGAAAACAGCAGGTTGAGATGAGAAAAGTTCAAGCTGGGATAAAAAAAACCAAAACAACAATAAGTCAAGAGAGCGCTGAGCCACTGCGTCTGCATGCACCATCTTATTTTATCATGTGGAATGAAGCAGAATATATTGTTAGATAACAACATGAAAAAACATGAATTTAGGAAATGATCGCATATATCTTTTAAATAATTTAAATAAATTCTGACTTTTGGACTTTACAACACTCTGGAGTTACTGGAAATGTTGGAAAGAAACAATCCTATGCAGCCACCACTGGAATATAATTTTACAAATATAGTATACAAAGTATAGTACAAATAGTAAAATATATGCATATATTGTATAATACTGACAATATTCAGGCTTCCTGCACCTACATATTTATATACATATATGTGCTCAAAATGATTATTTCACGTCATCATCACATTAAATCAGATGTTCTTGTGCTTACAGGTTTCAATATCAGCAGAAGCCAGTTTTCCTGTGGTTCCGAAGTGAATCCTGATGAATTTACCCTGTGAAATATAAAATCAGTCGTGAAACTGTGCAAACTGCACAAAAAAAAAATCATCAGTTATTCGGTCATTTGTGAGCTTGAAAACAAACAACTCTTGATAAAAGATCCTATCTTTAAAGCTCACACTTACAAATCGTGAGGAGTTATCATTCCTCACAGTCTTGGCGTTCCCAAAAGCCTCCAGCAAAGGGTTCGCTGAGATGATTTGATCTTCCAGCGTCCCCTGGAAGACAAACACAGCCGGCTTTATCAGAATCCCATTGTGGATTTTTCTTTTTGTCAGGCTCATATCTTGTCAAGGGATTACCTGCATTTTGCCAGACGAGTGCTCTTTCTTGTCGCCACCAGCCACTGCGATTGTCGCAAAGTACTGGATGACACGTTTGGTGTTGACCGTCTTCCCTGCACCAGATTCTCCACTGTGAACAAAGAATAAGAGACCTGAAGACAACCAAAACGAACCATACTGTCTTTGTTAATGACTGAATTATAGGTGAGATTTGTACTAATATGCAACATGACTCACGTGATCAGGACAGACTGGTTCTCACGATCTGTCAGTGACAAAAAAAAACAAGCTTCAGTGACAGTTTCAACTCAATGTAGTCACGCAACTTTGATTTACTCCTGCAGATTCACTGCAAAAATCTCCTAAAACATTGCAACATGGATCACAAACTTTTAGAAAAGCTTTTTTTGTTACCTGTAAGCATATTTTGATATGCATTATCAGAGACAGAGAAAATATGTGGCGGGGCCTCCATGCGTTTTTTCCCTCTATAGGCCGCCACCACCTGTGGGTCGTACACCGGCAGCCACTTGTAGGGGTTAACAGTGGCACAGAAGAGCCCAGAGTAGGTCTGCAGACGACAATACACGGGATGTGAGAACCACTCCGACAAATAAAGAGATGAAACTGTCCCTCTCATTACTCACATAAATCATCCACGCTGCATAACGATCTTTGAGGTTGAACAGCACAGA
>JAJHUR010117848.1:1006-14629 GCA_027495735.1 Lutjanus campechanus | reverse complement strand
AATTCCCAGGATTGTGTCAATTTGTCAGCAGCCACTGCGAAAACATGAACATGTGGGTAGAGAGACCGTCAGTGTGTGTGTGTGTGAATGAGGATATCTGTTTGTTTGTTTGGAGGTGTAGTCAGGGAGCTGTGAATATTTAAAGGACAATTCAGCTTTTCCCTTTTTGTTATTTAGTTTTACAAACTATAGTGGGTGTAGGTGTGAAATATGAGGATCGAGCACAGTTTTAAAACAGACCAAAGAACACATGCAATCGGACAACCAGCCAGTCTGCATCCTGACATCTGCACTGTGTTGAGAACACACTAAATTTGATTTGAAAATGAGCGGGCATCGGTGAGGTACAGTGAAAGTAACACATTACAGTGTCCTGTTCATCTGTGGTTCTAGTCTGACTCATCAGATGCACACTGCTGGTATAAGTCCTGCTATTGGTTGCTTGCTTCAAGCAGCATCGCAGCATCATCTACATTTTCTAAGTCCCCGTTAAACAAGAACAACCTCCTAGTTGCAACCTACACGCTGAAAATGGCAAATTAGCGCCTGAGACGCTAATGGTACGAACTCAGACAACCTAACAGCTGTTACCTTCTCTTTTGCAGGGATGCAGTCATTTTAACACCAGAGCGTGACTCCCGACGTGCAAATGTTCCACCAAACCAAGCTCCCCCTCGACCCTATTTTGTGGCAGCACCTTCACAGCATGCTGGGTTTAGCACCGTCAAAGATCGTGACAGGTTTATAGAAATGTATGCGTGGATCCAGACCTTTCTCCGGTAATGAGCGCTGTGGAGAGAGGTCGGGCTATGCGAGTCCTGCACAGCGTGGCTAAGCAGGTAGACTAGGTCGTCCATCAATCGCAGGATAGGTGGTTCGATCCCTCCTGCTCCTGTGCACGTGCCGAGGGCAAAGCAGGTTTATTTATATGGCACCATTCACAGAGTGCTTTACAGGCGCACAGAAGCGCTGAAGAGTTCCTTTAAGTAATGTAGTGATCCTCAAGTTGCTACTGATGGGCAGGCCAGTGTCCTGCATGTGTGAATTAGAGGAAAACTGTAAAACACTATCTTTTAAACCTACTGTACTACAAGGAGTTTTTAACTGGTTAAAGAACAGTGTCAAATTAATACTGATGCCTCTATATGATGATCATCTGTGAGAAGGCTTAATGTCTGCCACCGGGTCAGATTCTCCTTGACATCAGATGAAATGAGCCCGTGCTTACATTTTCACCAAAAGTACAGCAAGTAGTATGCCAGTTAAAGAAATATTTTGCTTTCAATAATTCTATTTTTGATGATATGTTCTGTGGAAACATTGGAAACACTACCACTTTTGTCCACAGGGGCCTCCAAAATTAGCAAAATATAAAAGTTCCTTGTAGTAGCTTTGAGGTAGAAAAGCACTCAATCAATTATTCAATACATAAATGCTGTACATTTATAATTTACAGTAATATGATTACTTTAATCAGTAACAATAAGTGTAGTAGTTTCAGCAAAGCTCTGGCAGTTTATTTTTTGGTGGTATTGGGCAAAAAATCCACAATAACCTTTCAGCATATTGTACCTGAAGTGGTTTTACAGTTGCAGATGCGTGTACACATCACTTCAGACGGTGAAGACCTGATTAGACGGCGGAAAATTCTGCAACTTGTGATAAATTTCCAATACCTCCTTTAGCTACAGTGGTGCAGGTGCCATGGCACTTGCATAAATGAGTGAAAAGACAAGAAGTTGCATCGAAAGGGACTCAAACTGGATGTAAGAAAATAAACAAACAAGAGTTGGCTAATGCTGTCATGCTAATTTTTACTTCAGGATCCTTTTTCATTAGTTGCATCAGTATAATTGTTAATGAGTGGGAAATGCAGAGTGAACTTTTTCTGGTTTCTGAAGTGAGGCATGCTAGAAAAAGTTTTAGAACCTCTACATTATACTTTCTGATTGCAGTGATGCTAAAAACACAGAGCAACACATCGAAATTTATGTGTGCATTTTTGAAAAACAGGTAGAGATGGATGCTTTGTGATGCTGTGGCTCCTTGCTGATACTACAGATACTATATCAAATCAGTCCCAACTCTCACTAGTTTGTGAGTTACTGTGGATGCTGACCTCACCATTAGCATCCTAGCTAGCTGGTAGACTGCTACTACTTACTGGAAACGAGTTTTAGTTGCCAGTTAAAAAGCCAAAAAAAGAGTATGCTAATAATTCCATGTTCCTGTAACCTGTCCAACACTAAAAACCCAGGTCGCCTATGAAAAATAAGGTGTTTTTTCCAAAAAGGTGTGTGTTTTATGTGTTTGAGAAACTTTGCTAGCCTCAGAAACATTTGGTGCCCTTCAGTCAGTTGATGACTGCAAACACAAATTCACAGAAAGCTGCTTCAAAAACAGCATCTGTGCAGTTTGTAACAACACAAATTGTTTATTTCACATTTTCAAGCTCTCCTCTGACTCGTTGTTCTGAAAAGAATAAATCAGTGTGTGTGTGTGTGTGTGTGTGTGTGTGTGTGTGTGTGTGTGTGTGTGTGTCCATGTGCGTGCAAAGAAGCAGAAAGATCTTTTTGCTCCACATTCCTCTTTGACAACATCATTAGCAGCCCAGCCGACCTGGCAGGGAGGGACGGGCTGGGCGAGACACTGGACGTGCGCACACACGTGCACACACACACTCACACACACAGAGCCATGTTTCCACTGAAGGGACAAAACAGAAGATGAGAACGTTGTTGCTGTTTTGTACCTCAGTCTGTGACTGTGCTTCCTCCAGCAAACAACAGAACCGTGGTGTTTAAAAGAGTCGTCGTCTTTGTCTTTTCTTTATTCTTTTTTTTTTTTGCTCTTTCGGATGGAGTGAAGGCCATTAAGACATCGAGGTCTATCAAAAACAAAAAGTTTCTCCATCACACTTTGTCTTTTACAATGTGCTTTCTTTTCCACTTTAGCCGTGTACTAAGACTTCTTTACAAATCTCTATTTTTTGCTTGAATTATAATGTTTTCACACAGGCTTTTCATGTGCAAATTGAAAATATGCATAAAAAACATGTGAATAGAAACAGCTCTAGTTTTATTCCAGAGAAATCCTGATAATCTCTCTCTGACAGTCATTTTTACCTTGATTTCTCTTTTTCTCTGCCTTCCTTTCCTTCGCTCTCTTTTTTAATTTCCCCTCATCTGTCTGACCGCTTTAACTCTGAAAAGAAAACAATAATAATGCCGTTTCCCTCCATCCATCATCTCTTTGTTTCTGCCTCCTCCTGAGTCACAGTTCTCTCGCTCTCATTACTTCCAACAAAGTCCTGCACTGGAAACAGTAATAAGGATCTAACGTTATTAGAGCCAGAGGGCGGGGGATTCACCTGGCTCAGCACAGCACACGCACACATCATCTGACCCGTGTTACGATGGCTGCTGTGTGTACGAACACGTTAATGAGCGGTAGTGTAGTACAACAGATATTAGGTGCCAGATTTATAGCGCTGTAGAACTGTGGGCCGTCCAGCTGCTGCCAGTCGTAAAACACATGAAGACACAATGAGACACTAATGCTCACTTCATTCAACTAATTCGAACCAGACTAGTTAGCAGAAATGACTTGAGGTGCTTTTTTATATGTAAAAAAAACTCAGATGATTAAAGAACTACATGAGCAAAAGTATGTGAAAACATTAATGTTATAATTATATGGGACAACTGAACGTCAGATTTCAAAACATGGACATTAATCTACTCCAATAACAGCCTTTACTTCTTTGGCTGTATTACAGAACCTTCCTAACTTGCAAATCTGATCTTAAAGGGATAGTTCACCACCCAAAAAAATTAAAATTCAGCCATTATCTACTCACCCTCATGCTGATTTAAGGTCGAGTTTAGTTTTTTTTAGACCACAAAACACTGCTGCAGTTTCACAGGAAAACAGTGTTAAACAAGTTAAATATGATTTGCGTCTGCAATGCCAAATTGGAAATGATCCTGTCTTAGACTCTTTCTCTCTTAACCTGAGACTTCAGATAAGAAGTTACAGACTTTCCACCAGATGTTGAATCTGGCTGCAGGGATTTACTCCCATTCAGACTCAAGAGCATCACTGATGTCGGATGATAAGGTCTGGCTCGCAGTCAGTGTGTTATACTGCTTTTGGCCAAGTAGTGTAACACACAGAAGTGCTGTCAATGCATCGTGGGAGCTGTAGTTGTTGACTTCTAACAAAATAATTGGTCTTTTATCTTTGTTAAATGCTCAAATTTCACTGTCAAGTGCGCTTATCGTATTATTTGAACGCCACTTTAGTTTAGAATAAGGACAGAAAACATTTGTCTTTTGCTTTTCAGACAGACTGAAAAAAAAACAAATTTATAACAGAAAGCTAATACGACAAAAGCTGAACAGAGATAACAGGAGCTGTAAGGATGTCACATCCAAAAACAGATGTTGCCCAGTTAAAAAAAAAAGTATACCAAGAGCAAAAAATGTCCAGATTCAGTGATTTTTATTTTATAACTATTAATATTCTCAGAAATTAATTTATGGAATTAGACATTTATTGGTTGCCAACCTAAAAAATATAGCCCCGTTCATGGTTAATTAAGGAGGAGCTAAGCATATGCAGACAGCACTTAACTAAAGCAATAAAAAAAAGGACAGAGCATAAAGACAGACCTCAGTGTCTTCATTTGATTATTTTAAGATGTGACATTTCTCAATGACATTTACAAAGAACAGCCACCTAATTGACACTGAGGAAAAAGGAGGATGTAGACCCCTAATAAGAAAAGTCCCAGTTTATAACACACACACGCACACACACACATACAGAGCAGAGCACAGGCGGGTCATGATAATTAACCCTTATAATCAGGCCTCGGTCCTTGTGTTATCACTGAGTAATTGCAGACTTCTAATCCTCATTTAGAGTAATTAATCATATGTGAACACAGAGCTGCTGCCAATTATGACACTTAATGAGACATTTAGCATTCATAAAACACAGCCAATCATTTACGCTTAGGTCTTCATCATCATCACCACCATTATCCTCCTCCTCATCATCATCGCTGTCAACATTATACACCCCCTCCTAAGCACCATCATCATCTTCACCACCAGTATTCTATTACTGCTCCTCCTCATCACCATCATTATTGTCATCAGCAACATCATTATTGTGACTACTATGTTCTGTTCTTCTTCAACACCATATTATCATCATCGCCGCCATGATCATCATTATGATCACTGTTATTATTATGATCATTGAGCCATCATTAATGTCGCCGTCACCATCGCCTTCATCACCAAAGACATCATGATCATTATTATTCTTTGTGTTTTGATTGGCTGTTCCAGGAAACCAGCAGCAAACATTTGAACAGCTTCTACTTGATGAATTAAAGTTGCAAACTTGTTTTTGAAACCAGTTTTTGAGTTAGTGGTACTTTAATTAAGCAGGTTCCTGTTTTGTTTGACTGAATCCAAATGTCCACCCTCCAGACCTGGGGACTCAGCCCTCGCGGACCTTGTGATGTGTTCACTATCATTATGTCAAGTCTACACAGGATTGGGATAAAACATACTGTGAGACGTGATTTAAAACCTCAGATGTTTCCATAGAGATGAACTGAAATTCCTGATCCTGTGAATCCTTGATTCTCAAACTGTGGTATGCAAGCTCTCTTTTGTGGTATGTGAAGGACTATCAGAAATATATTTTTTAATTAAATCAACTCAATTAAAAACATAAAATGCTGATTATGGGTAGCTACAACCTTAGCTGTGACGGTGACATAATAGAAGGAGGTAAAATGAAGACACTGAAAATGAACGGGTCAAAAACACTGTAACTGTGGCTCCACACTGGAGCTACTACAAACAGAAGTGGCAGATCAGGAGAATATTTCAAAGATGAAATGAAGCAGAGGACAGTGAAACGAGCACTGATGGCTACTTAAGAGGTGCCGGTGAAGTGTCCATGGCACCTGCAAGCACCAAACAGCACAAAACAGTGAGGTGGTACTTGGAGAGCTCAATACTTTATGATGCAGTATGTGGTAAGTTTTAGAAACAGTGCTGTAAATGATTTCAAAGTATTGTTGTGATATATGTCATATATTCACAGCGTAAATGGATGAAAATCAACCTTGTTTAGGCTTGTAGATTATACCAAAGTCCAAATTATTCAGCCTAAATACTATATATCCTATCTGTGTGTTATCAAACTGTATCAATCAACTAATAAATCAAAAATTGAAGGTACTATACTGAATTTTCAGAAAATCCTTCTTGGTGGCCTGTCAGATAAATTGTTAAATAATAACAGAAGCAAATGACCACAGAGTCTCAGAATATGAGTTTTACTTGCAGCAATTCAGCTGGGGGTCTTTGTTGAGGGACTGCGTCCCTGGCGCGCCTTCAGGTCCGATCCTGGGTTGAGGAGTAGGATGTTGGGATCCGGCTCGAAGGACCAAGTTGTCAGAAGAATTGTTAAATAATAACAGAAGCAAATGACCACAGAGTCTCAGAATATGAGTTTTACGGGGTTTTACTTGCAGCAAGGAGTGTTACGGAGTACAAAGCAGTACAGAGTAAGACTGAAGTACATAAGCTTAAACACGTCTTTAAATATCTTCTTTAGGTCCCGCCTGGTTCTTTGGTTTGTATGTTAAACAGTCTTGTACAGTGAGGCGGTACCTTCTTGCCACAGGAATGCATCAGTTAAAGAATGTATCAGTTAGTAAATTGTATCGGGGTCGCTCAGGGTCACTCGCATAATTCAGATGGCTAGTTCCTCTTCTCTGCGGTTCCTTCTCGGTGGCAGTTTCCTCTCAGTGTCAATGATTATTTATAAGAGCATTTTTGCATGTCTGTCTTAGATATGTCTGGCACCTTTTGGTACACTTAAAAGGTTAAACATCATATTTTTCTTACATGGCCGTTAACTGAACTGCAGTGAGCATCCTGTTTCCTGCGCGTGTGCTCACAATCCGTAGGCGCCAGTGAGCATCCTGGGTTCCAGCCAAAACAGTAACGTGACATACACAAGACTGAACGTGATTAATGACATCATTAGATAGATGGTTTAAGTAAAGTTATGCTTTTTCAGATTCCTTGACACAGAAATCAGTTGGCAGGCTGTTGTAAGCAACAGAGTTGGTAAAGTCTGTAAAGGCCTCATTTTTTTAAGTTATGTTGCAGTTCCATTCACACATTTGCAAGACAAAGCAATTAAAGCATGTCAGCTGCTTCACACAACACCTTTAATATGGGTTTTTCCAAGCAATGTCAGAAGAAGTCTGCACCCAAAGTGCCCACAGAAAGCATGCAAGAGGCTCCTTGTGGACTTGATTAGAATGAATTGTGGATTTGCACCACCATCGACTGGGTGTGCACCTGCTAAGCCTTTGAGCCTGCAGGTGCAGTGAAGTCCAGACATTTAGATTCAGCTTTAGTGTCATGTGTTCTATGACAATGTGATGACACATTTCTGCTGACATCTCAGTTTAACAGCATGCTGCTCTGAGCACTGTGTCATTGAGAGACTGTGTGTGAATATAATATCACTTATGGATTATCTCTATAAGGAGGCCTGGCCACAGTCGTCGGCTGCCTCATCACTTATTAAACAGCCTCGCTGTGGATCTCTGAGATGAAAGCCGACTACCTCAGAGACTCCACGGCAGCCAGCTCAGTCAATTCTCAGCCTCAATCAATAGAAAAGTTCTTCAACTTTTCACTCAAGTACAATTCAATAGGAAGTATTGACACCGAAGGAGTCAACAAAGTGCACAGTAAGACAACAGAACAACATTTTTGGCCAAGGTGGAGCACCCAGTGGTCCTGTCCTGGGGTGAAAACCGGTCCGTGCTTCACTTTCACACTCTTCACTCTTTTTATTCCTTCACTGCTCTTCTTGAATAATAAATAAATACAGAAATAGTGTGGGCTGCCAGCTCCTCTTTACATAAAACATTGATGCTGTCTGCAGATTGAAACTAAAACAGTGACCATGTGAATCTTTTCTGGCACCCAAAGGATACAGCTCGTCTGGAACAGGTGAAAAACAGAGCTTCCTTTGAGCCGTGACCTCGTCACCTCCAGTTTTTATTGACGTCCAGAAAGATGCTGCTTGGCTAAAACTGTGAACACCTACAAATTTTCACTGACGTCCAAAAGCTTCAGCTCTCTGCCAACTTCTCTCCTCTTTAAACCACCCTCGTTGTTCTGACCTCTGGTGATCGTCCTGCTGGGATCTGAACCAACAAGGACGCCTTTAAGTGAATTATCAGCTGACCGGGGACAGTCCGACACTCTCACAGATCTGGACAAAGAGGTTTTACTGACTGACGTGATGCATGTTCTATTGTCAGACACAGCATCTAGGATTTGCACAAAAGAAAGTGACTGCCAACCGTGACTCGACAGCAGCGAGTATCAGAGGAAAGCAGTCAGAGATTTAACCATTCACATCGCTTCAGCACTGGCTTCCTGTCGGCAACGGACAGATTTCAAGATTCTGATGTGTCCAGTCCCGTTCTTTTGTATCTTTGGACCAGAACTCCGAAATAGTCTGATGTCAGAAACATTAACTGATGCTTTAAAGCTCAGACTAAAAAAATGATCTAATTATGGTTACTTTTCACCAGAATCTGTTATGTCAGATTTGCTATACTGCAAAATTTATTCAGTTTAAAAAAAAATTCCTATTTCTCTTTTTTTTCCCCCAAGTATGAATCTGTATACATTTGAAATGTTGAGCTGTTTTCTCTTGATGTCAAGCACTTTGAGCTGCATTTCTCAAATAAAAAGCAATATTTGAATAAAGTCAACAGTTCTTTTCCTTTGTGGTAACTCTGAAAGTTACCACATGGGGATTGTAAAGTTCAAAAAAGGAGATATACTGTATATCTACATACATAGATATTAAAATGTTAAATTCCAAAACATGTATACACAAACCTGTCTCACTTTTTGCAGCCCAGTCCTAACACACACACACACACACACACATAGAGCTCAATGTCCTGCCCACAGCACTGTCTGATTGGTTTCACTTCACAAGTTATAACCAATCAACACTGAAGGCTGTGACACAGAGCCACTCCGGTGAGCTGAGAAGAACTGTGTGTCACAGGAAGGTTGCACATATCGACAAAGTCACAATAAACATCACAGTCTTGAAATGATCTATTTCTATTATGACAAACATGGTCAGTTTTCCGGTTGCACCACTGAAAAGCCACTGAAGTCACAGCCTTGATTTCAAATAATAGAGGCGAACATGATGTCCTGGGTTGTTTTTTTTTAAATACTTTGGTGCCACACAGTTTTGAACTTCAGAATAAAACAGTGCACATCTGTCTTGTCTTTTCACTGCAACTGTATTGAGATTCGGGGAATTATTACTTCAAAAAGTTGAATTAAAAAGTGGCAGTAAAACCCTATTTTACACTATGATGGCTACATTTAGTCTTTAATGCTGAACCGTGGAGGTGATCAGTACAGATCATGGACCAAATCTGTTTTCTGTTGTACCAATTAAGCGAAGCCTCAATGCAAAGAATTTGCATCAATTATATTTAGTGATCGAGTTACTTGAGTTCCTCGAGGAATCGTTTCACCTCTACATATGTTACTTATGTTACATACATGAACTTCCATAAGTGACACTTATTTTAGCCTAAACCATGATCTTTTTCTAAACCTACTAAGTAGTTCCAAAACCTTATCTACCCATGTAGTTTTTGTGCCTTTATTTTGAAAGTCTGATCTGATGTTATGCATATGTATTATTGCTAACTTGACTGCGGAGCCCTGAATGAGTAAAACTGACACTAGAGGGGTACCTACAGCGTCGTAGTTTGAAGCGTAGCATCATATGTGTGTGAGTCCTCTGCTAGCATTTGTTTTACTGGCAGGGAGGCAAATTTACCTCAACACCTTGCACAATAACAGGCTGCATAAAATAAAATCATTTAAGCTGCATCACAGATTTCTGCAGTGTGTGAGTTGTCTCTTTAGGGGAAAAAAATGGACTCACCGGAGAATCAATTTCCAAATTCAATAGATTTGGTTTACAGCCTTATTGTTCTGTGCACAGAAAAGCTTCAGTGTCTCCTGAAAGATTCGACCAGACTCCCACTGAGACTTGAATTCTTCAGTCGGCTCAGCGCTGCTGCAAATTAAAGCCTGAAGTGACACCAGGGCCACAGTGGAGCATTCAGCAACCCCAAGGTTACAGATCACAGCCATTATCTTATATGTAGAGGAGCAGAATCTCTGCATTAACACACACACACACACACACACACACACACACACACACACACACATTCCACTCATTTGATTCGATCCGCAGCAGGAACCTCTCCCATTTTTTGACTAATTGAATAAAAAAACTCCCCTAGCCCACTGTTTGTCGATTTGTGTGTGTGTGTGTGTGTGTGTGTAGTCCTCTGTGGACGTGTGTCTCAGTGTGTGGACACTAAGGGGAATCCCTTTAGGTCGAGCGAGCGGGTCGGGCCAGAATGAAGCTAATGAGATTAGTCAGAAAGTCAGGAATTAAAGCGTGCACACTGAGCTCGTTGGGAAGCTAATTTAATCAGAGGTCCTTGAACGCAGCATTGGGCTCGGGACAGATCAGCCGCTCTCAGCCGCCTGATAACAAGTCGCAGCACAATGAGGTCGTTCACTGAGGGCCAGCCGAGGACACGTTTTGATTGGTTCACATGTCCCGGAGCCGGTGAAGGAGTCGGTTATTGTTTTCTGTTTATCTTGTACAGTTTTTATGGGCTCATGTGAAAACACCACAATGCTTGTTTTTCAGATGCTTAAAGCGATCACTTTTCATACTTTCATGACAAGTAACCTCTCACAATCACGTCAATAATGACTCTTTGCCCTCAGTAGCAAAGCAGGAGATAGTGACGTTATAATGCCACAGAATCTCTTACAGAAGAGGTCATTGTCGTGTCTCTGGAGGCATAAAGCATAATTTTTTACTGCTTGACTGCAGGCCAAATCAGCGTGGTTTCTTTGAAGTTTCTGTGCCAAAACGTCAGCTTGAGACAAACCTGAAGACTAACAGAATCCCACTATGACTGGACAAACCAAACAGAAAGATCGTTTCCAACAAAATGCACATATCATTGTTAAATATCCCACGATTTTCACAGCAAAACGAACTACAAATCTACCATGTGAAGAATCAATTAAATTGCTATCTTTTGCATATTGATTAGGTATCATTAATATGTTCTTACCCTGGAACAAAGAGAAAATCACAGCTTGATGTGCATAATAACATTAAGACTGAGCACAGCTTCTTAAACAACCAAAAAGGAAATAATTTATAATGTTCTCTTCCAAATGTATTGTACAATATGTCGAAAAAACGAGGCTGAAATATCTTTAGATTTCAGGCTAAAGCACAGTATCATAAATCTTTTGAGGCTGGATTCAGTTGTTTGTACATGCATGAGAATAGACGTATTAGTAGGGAACGGGGCCCACTGAGACTGCATAAGCCAGAAGCCAGAGTGCTAAGCCGCTGCCTAAACTTAATCAAATCTCAACCACTGAAGAGACAGATCAGGAAACGCTCATATGGCTCATTCTAGAAGGCCAACTGAGAGTGAAAAAAAGAAAGAAAAGAAAGGGAGGGGGATGGAGTGATAAGGCCAGGAGAGAGGGCAGGCACAGAGAGGAGGATGGAAGATGTAAATTTGAATTGAGGCGTTAAAGGGTTGCGGGAGGAAATCAGCCAGGAAGACAAAGATAGAACAAGAAGTGAAGGAGGGGAGAACAAAAAAAAAAAAAAGGTAGCAAAGCAGGGATGGATGGAGAAAAAGGAGAAGAAAAGATAGAGAGGAGGACATCTGCCGTTAGCTGCAGGGTCTGAGTCCACGCCAGAGATGAGGTCAGAGCAGCCTGCTGGACACTGACCACCAGGCTCAAACACACAGGTAAGACTCCTTGTACAGGACGTTTAGGCTCTATTTTCAAATCAGGTTACATCATTTCACAGATTTTCTTCACATTCACACCAGTATCCAGAGATAACACTGCATCACACACTCCCTCACGCGCACTCTCTCGAGCTCTCTGCCATTATGACCCGTGTTAATGATGCATTATATGCATCTCTCCACATTTCAGCGAGCATTTCCTCAGCTGTCCATCAACCCTTTGAGCCAGACCAGGAGCACCCCTCCTCTTCTTCCTGCTCGTCAATTTTTCTCTTGTTGGCTGTCCTGGTTTCACTCCAAAAGTGACACAACCATACAAGTGCACTGAAATATTAAAACCAGTTTGAAAATGTTCACAGCATGAATAAAAACATGATACATGACACAGGAAAAATAGTAACTCTTCTCCATATTAAGTCTTCCTATTTGAAATGTGTGAATTTTCGTAAAGACAAGACTAACGTATGAAAAAACACTGCCAATGCAGCTGCAGTAGGTTCATTGATTGTAAATCTGACAGGATCTGCTTAAACGGTACCTGCTGACATTTAAAATGACTAAAAGCAGCCCCTCTAATCATTAAATATTTTTTTAAGCGATGTTGAGCATCACAAGCTTTCTAAGTGATTCCTTTATCGTGTGTTGTACTGATGTCGGAGTGTTTTCTTTCATGATTAGTGAGGCTACTTTCAGAAATTAAATGCAGGCATGAAAACGTTAATTAATTTGCCGACTCCATCATTTAAATCACAGTGTGCCAGAGGCAAGCACACCTGGCTCTTAAAGGGAATGGGAGATGACGCTTTGATTGGTTTGATCCATGTTACACCCAAAACACACATATGATTAATTAAGACATTAAATACAACCCCTTTGCTCCTTTTTAGCGTGCAGTTTAACACGTCAGACCATGACTAACGTTGACTTATTTTAACTCATTTACGAAAATTCAACAACATACTTGTTTTAACCCAAACCGTGATCTTTTTTCTAAACCTAACCAGGTAGCTTTGGTGCCCAAAACAAACCAAACTCTCCAATGGTCATGTCATTATGTGAGTCATTGGCAAATGACCTATTCCGTCATTTAGGTATCAGGATGTGTTGGAATTACATCACCTCTGTCAGGGAGGGGCATGTGCTATCCCCACTGTACCTCTCCAAGGTCACTTATATAAGGAGGTGGAGCAGAAAGGCTGATGATCAGGTGGATTAAACCATCCCTCATGTTCACCATCTTTCTCATATCATATCTAACAAAATGTGGGAGACCCAAAGGTGTAGTTATAAAGTTTAAATATTTTTCGCCAACTGAAAAGAACCAGTTAAAAATGAACCGCAGTTGTCTTGCAAACGAGTGACTGGAACCCTCCACAGCCTGAAAATATAATAAATATATCTCTTTGTCTTAGACAAAGAAAAGGAGAGAGATTTTTATTATTCTACTGAGAATACAAAGCTCATTACTCCTGATCCCTCAAAGGCACCACAAACATATCAGAACATGTGGCCTGGTTTTGTGTGTGTGTGTGTGTGTGTGTGTAGCTATAGCACATGTATGTGTGCCTTGAGATCCAGCAGATTACCGTCACCTGTGGTCCTGCTGCATCAAAGCTCGGCCCGTCAGCCACCAATTACAGCTCCCCTGC
>JAJHUR010117844.1:0-12103 GCA_027495735.1 Lutjanus campechanus | reverse complement strand
GAAAAGTCAGAGAGCGTCCACAATAAATCTGACGCACAAAAACAAAGCGATGGAGGAAGAACTCTGATCTTTAACTTACAGTATTTTTACTTCAGCTCAAATTCACAAAGTTTCAATGTTTCGTATTGAAGACAAGATGAGCAAAAATCCCTAATACAACAATACAACATAATACAACATACTTTAATCCTAATAAGAGCAGAATATACACCTGGTCCTGAATATAAATATTTGGATGGATTTACGCTGCATGAATTTATGAGTGATGAAGTCAGAATTAGGATCTTGGCAGGTTCAGCTGGGAGAGGATTACAGTCTGTTGTCAACAAGTTTAAAATACGTTAAGATCTTATTTGGGTATTTGGGTATTTGACTCACTCACAACTTTATGATTCATGTGTCTCCCTCATGTTAAATTATGCATCAGGAATGTGGGGATTCAAAGAACGTAAAATAGCTGCGTGCTGATTTTTAAGAGTTCATAAGTTTGCTCCTCCTTCGGCTGATATGAGATTAATATATCAGAAAACAGGGTCAATAAGATGTTTTTTCTTTGGAGTAAATCACTGAACCACTGAACCGTGTGTTCTTCTGAGCTTTGAAGTTTTAAAATCACCCAGAAGGACATCAGGTTGTGTGAATGAGGTGAAGTTAACAATGAATCAGGGCTGAATGATTTTGAAGACATATCTAATCATAATTATTTTAAAAGATATTGCGATTGCGATATCATTTTTCTTGTTTCATTGAAAAACACATTAAAACAATAATTTTTTTCAGAACTAAACCAAGATGTTTTCAGGAGTCTAGACGGTGACGTGTTGGCCGGGACGCCTCTGCAGCAAGTTCAAATGTTCTGACACACATTTTGCCTTTTTTCCTGCCATTTGAAAATTCCAGTCGACCATATTGCAGTTTTGATAAAAGTTTAATTGTTCAGCCCTAGAATGAATCACATTGTTTTCTGTATTGTCTTTATTATGATGAGTTAATAATGTCTATTTTAAATGAAACATCTGATGACAGAATGAAGCGGGTGTTTAATGCTGATAATTTGCTGCCTGTAACTGAACCAATTATTGTTGCAATTTCTAATAAAATAAGGCTGTTTAAGATTATGTAAGGTTTGAATCATAAGCAATCACTGTACTACAACACAGTAATACAGTATAAATACTACCACTCTGGCTTGCAAACATGAAACTGACATGTTCACTGAGAAATGGGGTTTTGATTTAATGTTTTGAACGTTGTAAGTCGGCACAGAAGTTTTTCCTTAAATATTAAATTTAACACGGCAGTTTGGCACAAAGAGTTTAGTTACTGTGAAAGAAAACAGTTTAGTAATGTTTAACAGGGAACCAGACATTTCTCTAAGGCATTATGTTCATACACAATTAATTTACATTTGCTAAATATGTTTTTTTTTTAAATACATAAAATATATTACAGGAATATTCATATTAGACATATCTACAAGATGTTTTTCTTGTTCTATTCACTCACTAAGTGTTTGATGATGAAAGTGTTTGATGTTAAGATTAGACAAAAAGAGGAAGGAGTGTGTGCAGCAACATGTGTCATCAAGCTGCGACACGGCTGTTCTACAGAAGGTCTGAAACGTGCAGCGAACTTCTTGGGAATTTTTACCAGAAAACAGGCTCAAAATAAAACCTGAATCTGAAAATAGTTTCCTACAAAATGCAAAATGTTTTCTCCTGTTTGTTTGATTAAAAACCACAGTGAGCAGCTGTTGAAATACAAATTTTTGTGAGCTGTTTTTAAAGTTTTGACATCTTCAGTAGGAGCCCGTTGGTTTGAAGAGCCACAGACAGACAGTCTGACAGTATTGAGGACAAACTAACATGTTGTTTCTGGTCTTTTTGTGGGATTTAATTACAACAAGAATATAAGCAGACTTATCCTTTAACTTCCTTTTATCCCATATTGCTGTTGTGAAGTTTAGTTGTTTACTGTCAGGGGGGAACTGTGTCAATAAAGTTTGAATGAACACATTAAATGTCTGCTGTGCTGCTGCAGTTTGAGTCCAGGTGGATCAGAGGAGATGAAGACGGTCGGAGCAGCTATGAGGAGTATGTGCAGGTGAGGAGGAGGAGGAAATGAAACAATAACAGAGAGCAGTGTAGCAGGGTCAGTGTGTGTGTGTGTGTGTGTGTGTGTTACGGTGGTGTTAACGTGGTTATTGTGGTCTCAGCTTGTGCTTTTTCATCTGGAGACACTCGTGTGATTTGATGTTCTGCAGAGAAGTGAGTCAGTTCTTAAGAACAGTTTAAGATGCTGCAGTTGTAATGTTTTATTTTAAATGTTGGGAGATTTTAAACTTTTTATTTCACTACATTTCTACTTTTCTTTAGTCTTCTGACTTCCTTCCTCCATCTTTCCTCTTCTTTATTATTTCTTTATTTTTTCTTTTCTTTCTCAGTCCTTCATTCTTTGCGATTTTCTTCTTTGATTTCCTGTCCTTTACTTGTTCTTTCTTCTTTCTTACTGCCCTTTGTTTCCTTTACTTCTGTCCCTTCTTTTTTCCCATATTCTTCCCTTTTTCTTTTTTTTCCTTTTCTTCTGTTTTAAGCTAAAATTAAAAACTGGACACCACCACTGAAGCTAAACTAAAATTCTTCATATTTTCTTTTGATGAATAAATTTGAGTCTTTTTGTTGAGTTTTTACTCTCTTTAACTTCAGTAGTTTGAGTTCTTCCTCTGCCGTCCTCAGTGTTAACACAGATGTGAGTACAGATGCAGTTCAGTGTGTAAACAGGCTGTTTTAATTTTAATGTCAGCTGGTTAGTGGGTGCAGTCAGGTGAGAAAGCAGCGTGGTCTCTACCTGTAGGGGGCAGCGCTGCCCCAGGACAGGTAGTCGTTTGGGCGCGGTGCAGGGCGCGGTACGATCGGCTGCTCCACCGCCGTCACATCTCCTGAGTACGATTTGAGCAGCGAGGCGTTTTTGCTGGCCAGCATGGCGCGCTCGTTCCTGCGGAACTTAGCTCTCCTGTTCTGGAACCAGACCTGGAAGCAAAGAGAAGAACAACGGCATGAATGATGTCTGGTTTAACCTTTAACCTTTTCAGCACAGTGGGCGCTACAGTCCAAGTACGAAAGATAACAAAACATCGGCCCAGTTCACATTGGACCAATCAGCAGCAATCTGAACTCAAAGGTCCGTCAGTGAGCTTCCTTTGGAGCTTTCGACCACATTTCACAGGCTTCATCCAGCCCAGCATTCACAGATTAAATTCTGTGACCATTTCACAAACTGACTGAGAACGGACTCATTCATCAGCCCAGACCTGCTGCCACTTTCTTTCTTTCTAGTGGCCACTCGCGGTATTGCAGTGAAAATTCCCCACTGGTTTTAAAAAGCATTTTCCTTCAGAGGCCACGTTCCAAAAGAAACATCGATAACACTGTTGACAGGACACCTCGAACTGCAAACAGGGTCAGTTATGACTCTTTCTGTCATGAAGTTTTGATCCACAGAGGTTTTATATTTGTGAAACTTTCCTTGAGCCGAAAAAAAGCTTTTTTATAAAAAATAAAATCTGGTTTATGCACCAGGCAAGCAGCTCTAACTGCAGTGAATCAGCACCATCTTTGCATTCACTATAGATTATCATAATAGATCTACAGTATGTGTAGCACACGATGATGCCACGGGTCAAAGTGAAATCTGAAAATCTTCTGTGGCCAAAACAAACCTTTAATCACTCTGATCGACAGTTGAGACGAATCACACCAATGATGAGATACAGGACACAGTCTGATGTTAATGTGACCAAATACAGTGTAACACCTGTTAAACAGGGTCACATCATTTAAGATTATTACATGGCTTTGTTAAATACTCAGTTCTGATTGGTCGGTTACAGCAGACTGTTGTTATGGTCACAGTTCTGATCATAGACTCTGGAGGAACAATAAAATCATTGCTAAATCATTTCAAAATTAATGGGGGTTTTTTTCAAATGATTGATTTTTTTTGGCACAAAGCCACATAACAAGCAGGATAATATTAGTGAGCAGGTCACTATTACAAAATAAAGCCTTAAAATCATTTTAAAGTCAATATTTTGTGTCACTTGTCAGGATTACTTACATAACACCATAATTTAAATCCCATGGCTTGATCATAAATATGTTTTGGTAATTTCAAACATATAAAGTGGAAACATAAAAATGTTTGATTGATTTATTTTTCGTGACCTCTCAAGGCCCACCTGCGAGACCTTCACGGCCGCCACCCACACTTTGGGAATCACTGCTCTGTGTTATACTACTGGGTACTTTAATACAGTTTACAGCAATGCATCATATTTTATAAGATCATCACTGTTTTATAACTTAATTTAAAGCCTTTAAAACATCCTGAGCCTTTCATTTGTGGATAAAGAGACATTAGAGGCTTTAAATTTAAAGATTTAAAGAGAGTGTGTGTTTATATAAACGTGTGTGTGTGTGTGTGCGTGTGTGCGTGTGTGTGTGAGTGTGTGTGTGTGTGTGTGTGTGAGTAGACTTAATTGTTTCTGACATGTGTTAACCACTTAAAAACAAAATGATGACTTATGAATTGCACATTTTTTCCCATCACCAGCTGTGATCCAGTTTTCTGTCACAGTTCTGCTGATCATTTGCATTTTGCACTATAGTTTATAGTTAAGAACCAATCCACCAAATCACAATATTCTGAAAAAGGATAAATGTGATGAGACAGTATTATAATGAGGTGCTGCAGAGCTGCAGAGATCACCTGATCTTAATCTCCAGATGAAAGAAAACATGTTTGTTCAGTCAAAATAATCACAATATATAACATGACTTTTTTATCAAATCATGCAGCCCTTGTCACTAAGATATGTTCAAGCAATTACAAAAAAAGAAATAATTAATTTTTGGTGAATAAACTGGTGAATGTGTTGCCTTCACTGCACCAACTTTTCTTCTGTTTCCTCCAGCCAATAAACAAACCAGGTGAGTTATTGTGTCACAGTTCCTGGTTGTATTTTGGCTGGTTGAGACGTGGCTGCGTTTCTCTGCTCTATTTAACATCAAATAAAGGAACAGAGGCCATGAAAATACAAAATTCTAAAAATCTAAAAACAGATCAAATGAAGCAGAAGCTTTTTCTGGATGATTCTCTGAATTTAAACTCTTTTCTCAGTTCGCACACAAACACCTTTCAACTGCAATCAACCGTGCGCCCCTCATCAGCCGCCACCCCTTTACTAAACATGTGATGATGATGATGTGGACTCGGGGGGGTGGGGGTGGTGGGGGTGGGGGTGCAAACGTTGTTCCTCGCTGTGAAATCAAATCCATTATTAGAAGCCGTGGGCGCTCACAGGGGCTCGTTGCTCCCTCGCTGTCCGCTGACGCACAGCCTCAGGAATGAGCCCAAAGTCTCTTTTATCAAAGGATTTCTGCATCGCTCTCTGCTCCACATTAATCACAGATGTGCTGCTTCTCTCCCTCCAACATCACTATTTCCTCTTTCCCACTGCCTCTGCCCACAGAACACAGAACACTCTCACTGCTGCGCTCAGAAAATGAACAATAAAAATACACAGAAAGCATTATGGAAAGATATTAATCTGCAGTAAATACATGTATAATTCATATCACTATTAAACCTGAGGCCTGCTTGCATTTAAAATACTAGTTGCCTGAATTTTTACTTTTATTTCAAAGCTTCATCACCACAATCATAATTTCCACAGAGTGCAGGTGACATGTTCAGCTTCACTTATCAAAATCCCAGTTTTCTTCCTCCTTCTGTTACAGATTTACAGCTGCAGTCTGAGCGACTGTAAAACCTTTTTATCTGCCAGATGAAATAAATTCTGATTACGTAACCTGCACGTACACAAGTCACCTTTAAGTTACAGCTTCATGAGCAACTTCAAGCGTTTTCTGGGACTTTTATCGCCCTGAGTTTTGTCTGTCAGGCAACAAACAGTTTGCCTGAACAATCTGATCTCCTAATTTGCTGTTTTTGACTCTTGTCTCAGTGAAATCTACGCCTGTGGTGAAGCTAAATATTTTCCACATCGTGGATGATTAATTGTTCTTTAATATTGTTAATTGTACAGTTTTTGTGCTACTGATCATCTTATTTGTAACACATCTTGATTGTGGTGAAGCAAAAGATAATTTTCTACACTGTACTGAACCGAAGCATTTACAGCCTGAGAGGATGTTCTGGTTACACAACTCAGAGCTAAAAAAACAAACAAAAAACACCTACTTCTGAATATTTTTGTTTTAAAAAAGTGACACTGTGTCTTTTTTTTTAACATTTAACATTTTTTTAGTGGCATTTTTGAATCAATGAAAATACAAACAGGACAAACAGGGAGAGAGAGGACGGTCAACACCAGCTGACAAACTTTTAATGATGCTCATGACTGTAGTGCATTATAAACACATTTATAATGCGTTATTATCTGCTTACAGAGCTGTATAATTATAGTCATAAGCACTCATAAATGTTAATGATGCAATATCATAAATAATAATAAACAGTCAGGTATCAAAATATCTCATAATTGTCTGACATTTTTTTTGCAAGGATCATAGTGTATTATAGTTCACGTAGCTGTAATACAGTGTAATCATTGTTATAATGCATTATAATATAATTAATATAATTATAAGTGGTCGTTGGTATTTAAGTGACGTAGTGAAACTCTGATGAAATAACTCTTAATAACTCTGCCTCTGGTTTTTCCCATTAGAGGAAAAAAACTGCATCGTTAAATCATGAGGATCAGTAAACGACATATTAATCAATCAATTACACTCATAAATGTTCTCCCCCCTGCTATTAATTTTTATTTTTCAGTTAATCATTCTTTAAGGGTTAGGATCAGTGTGTGTATAAAAATACCACTGAGTGACCAGCAGTTACAAAGTATTATAACACTTGACCTTATAAATCATTATAACATGCTTTAAAACGTGTAATGATTATTGCTATAAAGCAATAAACGTATTATAAGTATGTTTATGATGCATTACAGACAAAGCATCATAGAAAGATTCTCCTAAACTTCACCAACAGGTTTTGGCGCCGGGCCGTCACCATCAGGAGGATTTATCAGGTTTAATATTCAGGCAGCAGAGGTTATAATCACTCAAAACTCAGGACACTGTGATTATGGTCTGTGTCTTAAAGGGATAGTTCAGTTTTTATCCATACTGAGTGTATGACCTATGATAAATGTTTACTGGTCCTATAATGGGGAAATAGATAGATGGTGCGTTATACTTAGAATATTTTCACCACTTTTCTTCGCTGTCAGACAGACTTTCCTGATGGGGAATCTCTGTTATAGAAGCTAAATATCGTTCTCTCCAAAGCAACCAGACTCCACTGACAAAAACAGTAATTTAACTTCACAGAACACAAGTTGTTGATCTACTGCTGCATCGATCGGTTTGTGTTTTTTCTATTATTGTGTGACTTCAGTGAATCAGAACGATCCTCTTAACATGTCACAAAGGCACAAAATAATACAAACAAACTCATACATTGAGAGATTGCAGTAGACCAGGAACTTATGTGCTCTGAGAGGTCAAATTGCCATTTTCACCAATGGAGTTTAGTTGGTTTGGAAAGAACGATATTTGACAACGACTTCCCGTCAGAAAAGTCTGTCTGACAGCAGGTAAAAGTGGTCAAATTATTCTAAATAAGGCGTAAACTTAAACTGACTCCTGCCGCTTCTCCAAACTAAGAAGTGTCTCATACAACCACATCTCAAAAACTCTGAACTGTCCCTTTAACCACTGGATCACCAGACACACCAACAATGTTTTAATGTCGTGACTAAAACATTAATCGAAGCTAACGCAGCAGAGGGCAGAATTCAAGAATCCAGAGTTAGTTAGTTAGTTCAGCTCTATTTATTTTATGTTTTTTATGTATTTGGGCGACTGAATCTGTTGAGGTTGTTTGTTTTTGTTTGTTTGCTTACACATTGTCTTAGTTTTGGAGTCGACATCTTGCCTGTAAACACACAAACTTAATTAATGCATTTAAAAAAACAAAACAAACAAACAAACAAACAAAACAAAGAAGAACTACAGGATTAACTTCACTGTGCCTCCTGTCCTATATAACTAAATATTCTGGTTGCATTTAAGATAATAAATCCATTTTCTTTAATTGACTACATTTGGGAGTGTGACATCATTCATTTGGCCAATCAGAGCGTCATATTCAGCTCCTGTTCTGCTCCTGCCGTCCTCATGTGTTGAACACATTTGCCGTTTATCACTGATCTGTAAACCTCTGAGGAAATTAGACATCATTACATCCACTTTTCTGATCACATCCAGAGTCCTTTGGGGAGTTTACAAACTGCTCACAGACTCCAAACTATCAGCCATTATTTTAACAGATCATGTGAGCATGATGGAAGCTGCTGACGAGTTCTTATCAGCTGCTCGGAAACAACAGAACGTGAAACACAAACATGTTAACAGACCCTGATAATTAACTTCATCTATTAGAGTAAAAGCTCACAGATGAAACTGGGCAGACTGTCGCTTCTGCTGCTCTCTGGTGACACTTCAGGAATAATTTAATAAATCCTCTTTTTAGTCTCCTCATCATTCTTTAAAGGGATAGTTCTGGTTTTTTTCTGTACATATTCATAGTCAGTGTTACTACAGTAGATGGCGGCTGACACGCCCCCAGTTTGGAGAAGCAGAGAAGAGAACTGCTGTGGACAGGGTCAACAGCAACACGTATCAGTTTAACTGTACATTATATTTATAATGTTTTCACCACTTTATAGGCATGCATGATACTAAAACTCAAGGTGATTCAATAAATCAATAAATCAATAAATCTGATGTGTATAACATGTTTTGTTAATAAAATATAAAATATAAGAAATCCTTAAATTCATTTTAGGTTAAAGTGCTTTTTGTTCCTTCAAGGCCTGTCAAAGTTTCAACATTAAAAAGATCAATCAACTGAAATAAACTATCGATATCAACCAAATCAATTTAAAAAAAAAAACAGGCCTACTTTCAGCATCCAGCACGTGTCCGAAGTTAAAAATAACATTTCAAAGATGACAGCGTAGCTTACTGGCCATTATGTTACAACTGAGATCATATAGACTCTTCTTAAAGAAGAAATTGAAAATGTAAATGACAGCTGTCAAAACATGAAGCCAAAGATCAAGACTTGATGGTCTGAATGACAGAGCTGTCAGTGCTGAAAAAATGTTTAATTGAAAAAATAGAATTGAAATCTAATGTCAAATCAAATCATTTGGAGAATCGTGACGCCCCTGTTACCTGCTTTTATACATTTTTTAAAAGTAGCAGATGTGACCTAAACATGAGCAAAATGTTGGTATTAATTGTCTAAACTACAAAACAGTTTTAACAGTCAGTAGCTGTTCCTTTAAAAAATAAAATTTTTAAAAATAGCTGAAATGTGGAAGATATCACAGTCTGATATGGCAATACTGGAGCCTTTTCTGATGAGAAATTACTCTTAGATACACTGAATGTTGCTCTCTCCAAAGCAACCAAACTCCACTGACAAAAACAGTCATTTTACGTCACAGAAGACGAGAGTTCCTTTTCTACTGCTGCCTCAATAGTTTGATTAGTTTGTCTTATTGTTGGAACTTTGTCTTTAAAAGGGTTAGTTCAGATTCACAAAGGTCGCACAATAACACAAACAAACAAACTCCAACAACTCCTGTGTTCTGTGAGGTAAAATCACTGTTTTTGTCAGTGGAGTTTGGTTGATTTGGAGACAGTGATATTTGGCTTCTATAACAGCAATTTCCCATCAGAAAAGGATGTCTGACATCAAGGTAAAGTGTTGAAAATATTGTAAATATAACATACACCTAAACTGATAGATTTTTTAAGGTGTTGCTGTTGACCCTGTCCACAACAGGACATTTCTCAGCTTCCTACACTGGTGCTCCTGCTGCTTCTCCTCCATCTACTGCAGGTAACACTACTGACTATTGATACGTACCTCATACAACCACACTTCAAAAAACAGAACTATCCCTTTAACAGGTCCCACAGCTGCCAGAACTTGAAGAACTATTTTTGATGTACCGAGGAAAGTCTGTGTTTGTAACAATCTATTCTTTCTTCTCCTTTGATCAAAGGCTGAACCCATCTGATAAATCATCACTGCAGGAGGAAAAACCTCAAACTTCCAAGGAAACAGGCTTTTATTTTGTAAGCTAGGATGACACGTCAAAATAAAAGTCTCTGAATCACACGCGGTACAGTGTCTCGGCTCCTACCTGGACTCTGGCCTCGGTGAGGTTGACCCGGCGGGCCAGGTCCTCTCTGACGAAGGCGTCGGGGTAGTGTGTCCTCTCGAACACTCTCTCCAGAGCCTGCAGCTGGCTGCTGTTGAAGGTGGTCCTGTTCCTGCGCTGCTTCCTCTTCTTCTTCTCCTCCGTGTTCATCTGTTCATCTGCAGAGAGAAGAAGAAGGTGATGTCATATGAGACTTGATGGGAACAGCACAAATCTCCAGTTATCGTTTGTAGCTACAGAAACAAAGCAAGAAAAATAACAACATTGAAAAGAGGCTTAAAGCCCCGTGACAGGCCACATCAGATTTTAATAATAAATGGAGCTTCCTGCATTAACTGCAGGCTGGTCTGAATCTGTGGCTCCTCCTCACATCCAAATAACGAAGGATCGTACTGACATCACATGTGGTAGACAGTTAGTTTGATTTCACAGTTTAAAAATCTGCAGATTTTCAAAGTAACGATGTAGTCGCTGTTTGCATGAGTATGTTAAAGTTTTAGACAAAGTTAAGTTTCTAAAAATGACAACATCCGCCAAGGACGTGCAGTTTGTTTGTCAGCAGGATTATGGAAAAACTTCCAGCTCAGTTTTCAAGAAACTTGCTCAAAGAGTGCAGCAGTATGGATAAAGTAAGAACCCAATACATATTGGAGCAGATACACAAATTATTTTTCACTTTTGATAACATTATGAGGATGGACATTTCCCCTCGGTGTAGGTCTCTGCTCTCTGAGCGCCGTTCTAGCTGTGTATCTTATACTTCTAATGACCTGATAGGATACTTGTTACTTTAAATCAGCATATGATTTACATAATTTTATATTTTGCAGTTATGGTGGTGGGAACTCTACAGCTTTGTCCATAGGGGCCTCCAAAATCAACACAATCTGAGAGTTTCCTTTCATCCAAAGCAACTGTTCTTCCACCTGAACTACAGCTGCTAATGAGCAGGTGAGTACAGACGATACTGCAGTAAAAAACACAGAACTTTTGTTCACATGTGACAAAGCTACTGTTTCTATGTGAGTCAGGATCTGAATTCCATGATTTCCATCACTGATAATTGATGACAACATATTGATAACTAAAGACAGCAGACCTCTACCAAGACGGCACAATCGATCTATCCATTATGAGCCTACGAGCATGATTTGTGACATCACAACTCATCAATCTCACACACACACACACACACACACACACACACACACACACACTTTTATAGAAACACATAATAAAACAAATTGTTCAAAACAATATTGTTCCAAGAAGACTGTGTGTGTGTGTGTGTGTGTGTGTGTGTGTGTGTGTGTGTGTGTGTACTGTACCAGTCAAAAGTTTCAACACATTTCTCGTTCAGTGTTTTCTTTATTTTTTGGAGTCTTTTTGCTTTTTAAGAATCTAAAAATATAAATATATATATATTTTTTTTTGCTTGCTACACAACTCCATATAATTCTCCAGTATTAATCTACGATGTAGAAAAAAAATACAAAGAAGAAAAAATAATTGAATGAGAAGATGAATGTGAACTTTTGACTGGTTCAGTAGGACTTGATAAATATCTGGAGGGGATCTTTAAGAAATGTTTCATCTGCAGCAGGAAGTGAATCTGCATCAACATACACAAAGTGATGTGCGTCGCTTTGGCCTGAAGCAGCTGAGACACAAACACTACCAGGTAAACTACAACGTCCACTTCCTGTCTGCCTCTCAACCCTCTTCTGTCAGTTAAAGGAAAACATGCCCAAAGAATAATCTTTGGAAAAATAAAAT
>JAJHUR010117842.1:1516-13073 GCA_027495735.1 Lutjanus campechanus | reverse complement strand
GGTAAAAATACAAAAATGATTTTCATTTTCTATGTCAGCCTGATGGCCTTCAAAAGTTGTACAAAGGATTGTTATTCCGCTGGATGCGTCTTTTATGCAAAAACTCAACAGATTCTGGCATATTGCTTCCTGTGTTTTGTCAGTCCTCTCAAAACTGGACAAACAGCGCCCAAAAGATGCCTTTTATCAGATTGAATTTACCTTAAATATGCAGAATATATTGCTAATTATTCTTGGAAGCTGCTGTTGATGAATTGTTTTTAATGAAACCATCCTTGAACGAGAGCAGACAGTTTTGTTAGGTAAGTTTCCAGAAACTGAAAGCAGATGAGAAGATGTTTCATGTTCCTGTCCACCTCAAAACCATCTGAAGAACTGCACGAATCACCAGCAACCACAACATCCTGGTTCAAAGTCTAAGCAGCTCAGCAGATTTTCTGGGAATTGCACACCGCAGAGCAGCGCACGACAAACACCTTTTAATGCTGTTCAAACCATTTTTCAATCTCTTTCACACAACAACACCTCTCTCTGAGTGTAATGAAGCAGCAGAATCAGCAGAAGCAGCAACACAACTGAGAAGTTTTTTGTTAGCACTGAAAGAGCTTTTCCTTTTTACCCTGTAAGGTGTTATCCGTTTATCACCTACTGGTTTGATCAAACCTTTATTTAGGTTACACATGACGGTGAAATCCAACAGGCCATCTAGACAGCACAAACCCTGAGACGTCCACTGACTCCGTCCAGCTGGAGCTCATGCTGTACGTGCCAGTTCACATGTGCATGTGCATATGTGTGTATGCACAGTGCAGAACTGTTTCTGCTGTGTAAGAATTATTGTGGCACTTTTCATATCTGTAAAGACAGCCTGCACAGGCAAAGAATGTACAGTAGCTCAGCCAGGGGCCGTATTTGTTAAGATGAGAAGAGTTCAATCTAATTTCAAGTTTAAGTGAAGTTAAATTAGATGTCATCTCCAAACGATAAGCAGCCTGTTATCATTCCTGCATCACTGACACACTGTTAGCATCATAGCATCGTGGGACTGTTTGTACTGAAGGAAAACAATTATTATCTCCAAATAGGGGGGCACCATCCGTAGAAATTTTAATTAAAAGACTGGCAGAGTTTCATCTCAGTGTGACAACTCCATTATTTCCCAATGATAAAACAGTCTCCTAGCAGAACAAATTCAGCTCCAACGCAGGAAGTTCCTCTGGCAGTTTAAGTGGGCAGGCCCAGCTAATGGTTTTCCTGACCTTGGCATTTTGATATTCAGCTAAAGTAGTGAGGTGAGGCTGAAATTAGAGTAATTATTCAAATGTGGCGTCACTGAGCTTTGTGCTGGGTTTGACTCTGAGCTTATGAAAGAAATCCCGGCACATATTTTTAGCGCGTCGCCTTGTTGCAAGGAGAATAACTCTGCAATGGTTTCCACTGGGCTAGTGTTAATGGGATAGTTCAGGTTTTTAGAAGTGGGGTTGTGTGAGGCATTTGTCCATAGTCATGGTATTGGTACTACAATGGATGGAGGTTGGCACACCCCCAAGTTTGGGGAAGCAGCAGGAGTCCTGGTGTAGGAGGCTAAGAAATGTACTGCTGTGGACAGAAGCTATAAGTACCCCAGTTCAATTTATTGATATATTACTGCACCAACTAAAACACTGGATCATCAGAGTAAATTCAGCTCATGGTCACAACCACCCAAACCAAACTGGGTAAATCTGCATTTTCCCTTTCATACCCCATACTCCTTGAATGAGCTGCAAAACATACTTAACTTGGAATATTATTATTTGCCATGATCCTTTCTGGCCTCTGATCTATGGATGTTTTTTTGTGTCTTGGTGTGTTTCTGTGATGTGTGTATTTTATTTGGCGCCTTCGCAGAAGAGATGTGATATCTCAGTGGTACCTTTCCTGGTTAAGTAAAGGAAAAATAAATAAATAAACTCTTGAGTTCTGCAAAGTAAAATTACTGTTTTTGCCAAAAACATTGAATAAGAAGATGTATCCAAACTCTTGACTGGTACTGTATGTAACAGCGGTTTCTCATCAGAAAAGGCTGCCTGACGTCGAGGTAAAGCAGTGAAATTATTCAAAATATAGCAAACACTCAAGCTGCTATTGATTTTTTTGTGAGTGCTGAAATACATTTTGTTGCTGACCCTGTCCATGGCAGTCCTTTACTTTCCTTCCTTCACCAATACTCCTGCTGCTCCTCAAAAGTGGGGGCGTGCCGCCCTCCATCTACTGTAGGTAATACACCAACTATGGATCAATATCTCATACAACCCGACGTCAAAAAATCCAAACTACCCCTTTAAGAGCCCGTGTGCAGTTAGTGGCATAATTTTCACTGCCCATAAATCTACACTTCTACTTTCTAATTTGCACACATCATAAATATTCTTTACTGCCCCTACCTTCATCTGGATCGTTCCTGGCTGATGCCTCCAGAAGTGCCACACTGGCGGCAAACGACACGTGCCTCTTAGACTCTTGCTGGAGGTTGTTGGCATTACGTCCCTTCTTGTCAGCCTTCCGCTTCTTGTTCTGCATCTCCTTCTCGTACACGGCCCACCTCTTCAGCTGCTGGGTACGCCGCTTCTGGGCCGCCCGCAGCCGCTCCAGGCTGGGCACCTTGTCCAGCTGCTGCAGCTCCTGGATTAGCTCCAGGTGATTGGCCATGGCGCCGCGGGAAGGAGGAGGGACGGCAGAAGTGGATGATGGTGGAGGAGGGGTGAGGTTGAGGGAGAGAGTATGATTCTAGCGAGGGCTGCACCTTCGGCCGTGACCTCCTCCCGTCATCGTCAACATCATCCTTTTAGCTGCAGTAAATGTCCTGAGGGAGGAGACAGACAGAGAGAGAGGGAGAGGCTGAGCCGCTGTTCGTGGAAATATAAACTTTTACGTCCTGCAACTTCAATAAATACATCAATAAATAAAGTAGGGAAGTAGTTTGATGTGTCATAAGACTCCTAGTAAATATTTGGAAGGGTGCACTCGGGAAACATTGACATTCAGAAGTGAGCATCACTATGATGCACCACAGCAAAGTGCACACAGATGCATGTTTGTGTCCTAGTTAGAGAGACCCAAGTTCAAAGTACCCCACCACAAAGTGCTGAATAACTGTTTTCCTGTCACATGTTTCCATTCTCTGTCTTTAGCCAGTGTTTTCAGCCTCTATTAGTGGGTCTAAAGTAGGTAAGTAAGTAAACATATTCACTCAGAAGTTTCATGGAATAATGTTCCATAATGTTGTTGTTAAATAAACTGAATGATCTAAGTAGAGAAATCAGTTGTCAGATCTTAGGTTGTGATTTAGAAAATTCATGTTTGTGAATAAAAAACTTTTCATATTGAATAATTAATTTAATCATATGATTTAGGAGTGCTGTCATCTACAAACTATAAACTGTGGCTAATTCCCTCAGGTAAAGTCTGCAGAAATGCAGACTTACAGAAAGGGAGCATAAAGGGCTCAACACGTCTATGAGCGAGCCCTCATGCGCTTGACAGTTTGACAGCGGGACAGTCCTAAGATGTGACGGACTTACTGGGAACGCAGCTCAAAGTCTATGAGTCCATGAGTGTGGTTTGGAATTGGGCCACTGTGACCAGTCTAAGGCACACCTGTGCAACCATGTTTGATCAGCATCTCTACATGGTACACCTGTCAAGTGGATGGATTATCTTAGTAAAGGAGACATGCTCACTAACAGGAATTTTAACAAATTTATGTGCATAGAAGTCTCAGATCGTTTACTTCATCTCCTGAAAAATGGGAGCCATAACAAATGTTGCACTTATATTTTTGTTGAGTGTAGTTCATAGATAATATTCTAATTAACGGTTTATAACTCTTGATAAATATTTTTTTTAAATCTTCTTCCTCCAACCAGTCAAGCATGCATCATCTATTAATGGTGGAAACTGGGTCTCTCTATGATATTCAGGTCAGAGGTTTGGCCTATTATTGCTCTTTTTAGACATTTTATTATCATTACCTATATTTTACATATATTTTTCAATTGTATAGTATTTCAAATAATAACCCACATTTTATTTTCTCTGCGCACACACTAAGAGTGAAACATACTCTTGCTGAGTGTGTATGTTTTGGGTATTCTGTGTTTGCATGGTGCAAATATGTTTCATCTCTTTCTAATGCATTTCTCTTGTGCTCTTCTTTCACACAGACTAAGTGTTAATTTCCAAAAACAAAACAAATTATTCCAAGGGACATACATGACATGTTTATTTTGGTATATTTTCATTCTTGCAAGGGGTCCTTAGCTGACAAAAAATGAGAACCTCTGGCCTATTTGACTTCATAAGATGTAAACAAAATCATATTTCACATCAAGGTGAAACAAAAATGAAAGCAATTTGTTATTCTCATAATCGCTCCATTTTCTTCCATTTGCATGAAACACACTCCATCAAGATGATGATGCCTTTAAGGGTTCAGGAAAATGGACAAATGTACCTCTGCGAGAAAGAATGGGGGCCAATTTCTCCATTTTTGTCTAAATGACTGAGCATGGGTCGCACTCTCAATTTTCCATTTGCTCTGTGAGCCGTTATAGACCTCGCTACCATCCTCCATCAAGGTTAACCGCTTCCTGAATGCTACAAGTAGACGCCAGTGTGATGAGAAACTGATAAAGAAAAAAGAAAAAAAAAGTACCAGGGCAGTGAAGTGAAGCGGGGATTTTTCATGTCATCATTATCTCAATATAGCCTGTCTGGCTGTAAACAAGAACAAAAGTCTCTCTCTCACAATTGAAAGCTACATCGTGAGTGAACCAACAAAAAACTACAAGATTCTTAATATTTTTAGAGATCTACAAGAAAACAGCACACTGTATGTTCACTGATTCCTCTACAAATAATAACACACAGGGGGGGAAACTAACTTTGGCCAGAACCAAACACATTTTACAAAAACCTTAACTGAGTTTAATGCAGTAAATATAGACGCAACACAAACATACAGTAGTTTGACCATCAACACAGTGATTGAGCTCATTCAGACCACTTCCTTTGAACAGCACTCTTAACAATGTACGGACATTTTATTACTGCAGGCAGAAAACTCTCTCCTGATGAAAGTCCAGCCCTTCCCACTAACTTAGCATGCAAACACATGCACAGCAAAACAAATTACAGTTTATATGATTTCGATAGCTTAAAAAACAAAATATGCATCCACAAATGTGCATGTCCTTACTTACTATTTCACAAATGGTGATAAATAATTCCTCATGTCTGCAGCGCATCACTAATGAAACTCTGCAGCCCAGCAGCATTGCCCGATGAAATGATCCACAATGCAACGTGCTACAACGTGTAATCAGACCGTCTGCCGCCAATGTTATACATACATTTCCTTTGCAGCTCTATAACATCTACCTAACTGCTAAACACATGGACAGGAAACAAGATGTACAATCACTTCCTACAGCATAATTTTCCGTCCTCAGCTCACCGGTGCCGTGTGTGTGTGTGTGTGAGTGCAGTTGTGGAGGAAGTAGTCAGATCCTGTACTTAAGTAAAAGTACTGATACCAGTCGACAAAAATACTCTCTTACCAGTTAAGTTCTGCATTGAAAATGTTACTTAAGTTACATCATGTAAGAATAAGCAGGAAATGTGCCTATTTATTAAAAGTAAAAATACTCACAGTAGAGAAATGTCCCCTGTGTCTGTTACGTAAAAGATCACGTACAGTAAGTGGGTCTTATGGGTCTTGAATCACCTTGAGGGGGTTTATTTCACCATAGTGACTCATTCACTGTACACTGCCCCACTTATTACACAGCTACTTACAAAAACAGTCAATAATTTGACACAGAACATTGATTTAAAATTGATTTCATTGATTAAAAAATGATTTGATTGCTTCTGCTAAGTCATCCAGAGTCTATGATCAAAACTGTGTCCATAGAAACGGTCTCTTGGAATCACCAATGAGTATTTAACAAAGGTGTATAATAAACTATATATCATTAGATTACTGTCACTAATGCATTAATGTAAAAGCAGGATATTACTGTTGTAGTAGTTGGTTGAGGTTGACTGTTCAGAATAACTCATGTTACTCATGTTTTTTTTTACATTATGTATATATACTGTTAGTAACAAGTGCTGATTATTTTCCACATTAATCAATTGTTTGGTTTGTAAAAAATCAGAAAAATAGCAAGAAATGTTACAGGGATCAAGCGATATTCATATTTATTTATTATTAATTAAATGTAGCCTAGTGGAGTAAAAAGAACAATATTTGCCTCTACAATGTATTGGAGGTGAAAGTTGGCAGAAAATGGCTATTCTAAATTTTGACGCCGATATTTTCATTCTTACAGCAAATGTATCAGTTCCAAATATTGGTTTTTGGTCTGCTTGGTCACTAATATCTCCCCTGAACAACACATCCCTAAAATAACTAAGTAAATAAGAAAAAACAGAAAATTCTCACATTTTGTAAAGAAATAACCATGAAATGTTTCTTGCAAGAAAAAAAACAAACAAAACAAATTACTGAAATAGCTACCAATTCATTTTTCTGTCAATTTTCTAATTGATTAATGCTTTCAGTTGTCCATACCATTGAGCAGTTTAATTCAAAACAAAACATCATTTTTATGAGCTCTTCATGTTTTGATGCAGCTGTCATATAATTGTGTTGAAAGTGCAGTATTTCCATCTGAGATGTAGTAAAGAAGTAGAATGTTTGATTAAAAGAAAATACTCAAGTAAAGTACCTCAAATTTGTACTTAAGTGTTGTACTTGAGTAAATGTCCAGTGAACAGGACAGAAATTAACATTCTGAAGTTGCTCATTGCAATTGGCAGACAACAGAATAACTCAAAAAGGCACTGAGACACACAAATGAAACTGTGAGCTGAACCTCATCAAGCTGTTGACTCTGACACCTTCAGACCTATAAAACCTCCCAGCACAGACTCAGAGATGCGAGTGCGTCCTTGACTTTCCTCGGTAACAGAAACAATTTACCAAATGACGAGCAGAGATGGAGACTATGAGAGCTTGTGTGAAAGAGGCACGAGCTGGAAATGTGTTTAACACAGCAAATTGGTTTACAGCAAATGATTCGTAAAGACTGGGTCAGGATCCAAAGGTCGATCACAAGAGGATTAGCAGCGGGGTCTCAAATTATACTGGAGGAATTTCAAAGTAAAGCTGTCAGCAATTTTTTCCCCCCCTTTTAAGGAAGATGCAGAAGTATTAAGCGCTCAACAGTCTCTAGGCAGGGTTTAGTTTGTTAGTTTGCTCAATAGTCTGTAAAAATTTAAGATTTTTAGAGTGTGAAAAGAAAATGTGTGCCAGCAGAAGCTTAGAAGCTGTTTAGTGTTGGAGATACAGAGAAGGCAGATATCAAACTGTGCAGTGTGGATGTTTTTCACTGTGCAAATTCTGGTCATTACTTATTATTTTCTCTATTCTAAAAGGTCTATGATGAACATAGCTGAAAGTGATATTCCACCACAGAATGATAGTCCAGTCAATATGTACTCACCCCTATGCCGATGTGAGGATGGGTGAAGATCTTTAGTTCACAAAACAATCCTGGAGTTTCAGCAGAAAACAGGGTTGCATCTAATGGCAGTGAATGGAGACCACAGATAAAATGTATAAAAAAAAAAAAGAAGAACACAAAACAACACAAAATGTCTCCATCCTGCTCGTGTGGTGTAATCCAAGTGTCTGCAAGCCGTGACATTAAAATTTAACCACAAAAGACGCCATTTACACCATGTTTTTAGCCGAAATGTCAACTGTAGCCTCCCAGGTCGCATGTAAACATGGCGTCGATGTATCACGAGACTTCGTATATCTCTTAATGGATGCACGTGCGAAAATATTGCGAGATCGACGCCATGTTTACATCCTACCTGCTACATGCTACAGTTGACATTTCGACTAAAAACATGGTGTAAATGGCGTCTTTTGTGGTTAAATTTTAATGTCACGGCTCACGGACACTTGGATTACACCACACGAGCAGGATGGAGACATTTTGTTTTGTGTGGGGTTTTTTTCATTTACATTTGGTCTCCATTCACTGCCATTAGCTGCAACCCTGTTTTCTGCTGAAGCTCCAGGATTGTTTTGTGAACTGAAGATCTTCACCCATCATCACATCGGCATAGAGGTGAGATTATCATGTTGGGTTGGAATATCCTTTTAACATTTACGGTACATTTTTCTTTAAATTGTGTCCTTTATTTTTATGTATCGGGTTTCAGGTTTTTATGTGTATTTGATGGGATTATGTTTGTTCCAAGTTGCAATCAGGTCATCTTACTGTTGAAGTTAGATAAGCAGCAGATGTTTGTTTTCAACTGATTTCACTGTTGGACCACAATATCCCCAGATTCCTTTGAAAAAAAAAGCACAATTTTGAGAATTGTTGAGTGAGGAGCAACTTAATACATTTTGCAAAACAGCTACAGCAAATTCTTCAACAACAGTTACAAAACTACACAATTCGTATGACTCCATTAATATTAATATCAAGCAATAAATATATCAACTTGTATACTCATCATACCTGAGCTAATTATAACCATAATTGCTCTACAACTTATCCTGCATGTAAATTATTCAGAGAGCATCACCAGAAAAGAGTTATATTAGTAACCGAGTTCATAAATATTATATTGTTTGTTGTGTCAGTGTCACCTGTTCCTGACACACTGTTCCTTCTAACAGAGGCACATTCATTCAAGTAATGACATGAAACAGACCCTTCAGCTCATCTAAATGCACTGTCAGAGCTAAAACAGGAAACACAGCATGCTGGGTAATGAGGAGACTGGCTGGATGATGTGCAAAATAAAGGAAAAGGTTATGAGCAACGGCACATAGAGCTCCACTGCATGTGTTGATCTGTGATGTCGGCCCTTTTTAATCTTTCAAACAAACTGCAACCCAAACCGTTTTGCTCATATTACACTTTACAACTAAGCAAACATTATTCATATTAAATTGTAAAGTTTTTATTGCCTTATTTTATCAGTGGCATTAAGTTTCGCTCAGCTGAGCTGCAGCCAAAAAGTCAGCCGCCCTTCTCTGGTCTATAGGAGCTGAGACTTCAGTGAAGGGACTGATGAAATAATAAAGTCTCCACAGATTTAAACACACACATACACTGATGGCCCCACTCAACTGAAACATTGCTGCTGGGTTACAAAAGAAAATCATGGTAATGGAAAAATGCAGTTTTCAATGGCTAAAACTGCCTGATGCCCCTTTTTCACTAAACACAAAACCTTCTAACATCTGTCTTCACAAGATTGCCCAGTCACGGGTATTTATCGTCTCTAGCTCTGATCGTCTGTGATGGAAATGCTAATTTTTGCCCCTTTTCAGTGGCCGCAATGACGGCTTGTCGCCTCCGTTGGCAACTTCTGCGGCTTGTCGTCAGGCCTGGAGAGTGCTGCAACACGGACCTTTTCTCTTGTATCACAGAAGTGCCCAGTACTCTGCTGCTTGCTGAGCTGTAGCTGCCATTATCCAGTTATCTCACTTAGCTGTCCCATTAGACTGGGGTGCAGCCTCTGGGACCGATAGAGGCCAGTTTGACAACAGGGAATACAGGCCCTGAGGTGATTTAAAATGTCACAGCAGCTCCGACCAGGACTCTGACTCCGGAGACGATGAAGACACGTCCGGTTCAGGCGGGGACAGGAGATGTGAAGCGGTTCAGGAGTGAATTTTTAACTAGCAAGTCAATTTGTAAGTATACATCAGCCATTGCGTTGAAAAGTCAGCAAGTATTTGTTTTTGTGAAGTTGGAAGTTATTTATTCCTGTGTTTTGAGCAACAAGGTTATACTGTGTTGAAATAAATTAACAAAATATTCAGTCTCCTTCCTGGTTGTTCTGACACATTCAGAGTCATTACACGTTTCGATATTAAATTTGATGATATAGATCGATATATTCTCTTTGCATTGATTATACTGGATTATTGAACACTGAATCGATATATTGACCCAGATCAATGTATTGTTACACCCCTACTTATTACATCCAGTGTTTTATCACCTACATAACTGCAGATTAATAAATGCTGCACAGCATCAGTAGCTAAATAAATAAATGAGTCAAGTTAGACGATAATTGTCCAACAACATAATACAATTATCTCCAAATGTTTCCACTGGGATGATTTAAGTTTTAACCAAAATCCCCACTGGAGCCATGACTTTAACACACAGTGGAGCTGATCCAGGGAAAAGGCCAACAAGCACACAGGGTCTAAGAAGAACTACAACCCGAAACTGCTGACATCTATAAAACATTTTACATGAAAAGCTTTATTTAACAGCATGCAGAGTTTTACAAGGTAAAACTTTCCTCTGATGCACAATGAATGATTCCAGGCACGCCGTACCTCTGTTTCTCTCCCTCTGTGTGATGTGAGAGCAGCGAGCAAAGTGAATTAACTTCAACAGGATGTGTGACAAACAAGGAGCGTCCAGTGTTTTCTTTAGCTGTCTTTGATGGTCAATGGCATTAGCGCCGGGAATATGAAACCCAGGAGCTACTGCTGATCAAATCAGGGGAATCAGAGCAGAGGTAATGATATTAGTTATCCAAACACACACACTCACACACACAGACACACACACCAGTAAAAGTGCGGCCAGAGGCAAAAAGCAACTAATGCCAAAAACAGACCAACACAAACCAACAACTTGCGCATTAATCAGCAACCGATAAATATAAACATTTTATGATGCCTTTTATGTCTTATGAATAGCGCTTTTAATTCCCTTGCTGTTGAAAAGTGATACACAGATAAAATTCTTGTCTTACCCAGGAGTGTTCACATAAAAGTTTACATGAACAGCATGAACAGATAACGAGCAAAGGAGTGATTTTCACTGGGACTATTGCAGACACACTCTTCTCTACTTTTTAAAATCCTGTTACAGTTTTACGCTTTCCTTTTGATTTACTCACCAAAGTCTCATTAAAACAATTGCCTCTGACCGTGTAATGCTGATGCAAGAATCTGAGATAATAAATATAATAATATGCCTCATCTGTGTCACCTTTAAACCATATATTACTTAGGGATGCACCGATTGACCGGCCAGAGCCCGGAAATGGCCGGTTTTCAGCGTGACCGGCCCTGACCGGTGACCGGCCGGTCCAGCGCCACATATCCGATTCTGTGCCGGTCATATTCGCTCATATACTCAGCACGATGGTCGCGTCATGCGCGTAGCACACACGGGCAATAATGTCACACCCACCACAGCCCTGATCATAGCAGCACACACTCAGACACATGCTCACATGAAGTCAGTGTTAGCGACAGACTCCAAGAACAGGATAAAGAGAAGACAGACAGTCTACAACAACACAGAGCAGCTGACGGTGTCGCTAAAGAGCGCTAAACTTTCTAGCTCTTCATGCTACTGTTAGCCAGCAGCAGACTGCTGTTCACAGACTGACAGTTAAAACTCACCTCCTGTTCTGGCTGAAGAATAAACAACCTGTGTTGATG
>JAJHUR010117841.1:635-10716 GCA_027495735.1 Lutjanus campechanus | reverse complement strand
TTTAGGAGAGAACAGGGACAAAAGTACAACTTTTTTCCTCTTCACACAGAGACGCATGCCCTCTTTTTATTTTGGATAAATAAAAAGACTAAAAGTCACTTTTGCTTCTCTCTTTTGGGACGAATGTAACAGTTGAATAAAATGACCATGTTGCACATCTGGTCAGGGGAGGCCTCTGTTGGTCTTTCTTACCCTAACCTTGGGTATTTCTTGCAAATATAATTAGCAAAGAAATATCTTTTTAATAATAGTGACTTTTCTTGCACAACCTGTGACTTCTGTGAGCTCAATTTATTGTGTGTGTGAAGCGCAGTCGCCACGGTAACATATAAAAGCTCGGTCCACTCGTGTCTCGGTCTACTCAGGAGGATCCTTAATGTCTTTTTAAAACGTAGCATGGCATATACTAGCAGGCATTACATTTATTCAGTCTGACCAGAAGCAAGCATATAGCTTGGGTGATAAAAAATGAATGACCACGGGGGGATATCAAAGGCAGAGAGGGGGGAAATCCTCCCTAATGCCCCCCGGGCAATTTGCACCTCGGGGACGTGAGAAGAGGACCCGGAAGTGACCTGAGCAGGTGGAGAAACGAGTAGACAGCAGAAAGCTTGTAGAGCTCACTGGGGTTTTAAGCAAGGCCGTCGTCTTTTATTTGTTCACTGACCACAAAGGCATTCATGTTGTGTCCTGTTAGTAGCTGATACAGCTGAAAGGCTTAGTGGTAATTAATCCCTGAGACCAAACAATAAATCATTTTTACAAGTACTACGTGTGCTGTGACATTAAAGGGAATGCTAGGAGATTTAGGTTGTCACTTAAAATTGCACACTAAAAAACTGCACCTCCAGATTCTTATACGAATGTGGTTCAGACCTGCAGTGGAGCATCTGAGTGAACCTAAGAGAACAAGATGTCTACAGTGTCGGCTGGTCCTAAACCACTCACCAAGGCTTTAAAACATTTTCTGAGAGAAAAAGGGAGCCAGTGTAGTTCAGCTGCTTGAGGGAATTTGTTTTGCTGCAACATGCTTAACTTATTTTTCTGAGATGAAAGAATGCTGTTTTTGGTCACTGATCTTGAGAGTGTAGGAAAACACAAAAGCTTGTAGCATCTGATTTCTTCTAGGAAACCACGGACCCAAAATTCTTGGGTAGTGCATCTCATTTGGCCTCCAGGCAAAACAAAAGTGTTTCTGTGTTTTCTTTGTAGAAACAAGAATTACTCCTCCGTGTTTTGATCATCCAAGGCTCTGTGCAGTTTAAGCTAGAGTTGTTCTGATACTGATATCAGTGTCAGAAAATGTCTCTGATACACTAACATATTGGTATCGGTATTGGCAAGTGTGCCAGCCTATGCACCTATCTAATATCACGTACTTTATTAATCCCAAAACGTCACCTTGCTACTTTCAATCATTCTCTGTTTGTTCATGTGTTACAAACATCAGGGATGCTACATCCTCTGGGCTAAAGAGGAAAAAGGTTGTAACCAGCGCACAGCTCAAGAGTCAGCATCTGTGATGGTATGGCATGTGTTAGCACCCATGGCATCATGGGTAAGAAAGGTCCTATTAATGCTGAAAGGTACATGCAGATTTTGGAGCGACATATGCTGCCATCCAGACATCTTTTCAGGGACGTTGCTGCTTATATCAGCAAGATAAAGCCAAGACACATTCTGCATGTGTTCCAACAGCGTGGCTTCATAGTAAAAGACTTCAGGTACTAGACTGACCTGCCTGCAGTCCAGACCTGTCTCCCATTGTAAATGTGTGGTGCATTATGAAGCTCCCTAGATTGTTGAGCACCTGGAGTCAAATATCAAGCAAGAATTAGAAAGAATTTTGCTTTCAAAACTTCAGCAATTAGTGTCCTCAGTTCCTAAACTTTAACAACTGTGAGGGTGTTGTATCACAGTGGTAATCACGTCTCTGTCCCAACTTTTTTTGGAACCTATTGCAGCCATTAAATTCAAAATTAGCGCAGGTTTACAAAAGACAATAAAGTATCTTGTCTTTGTAATTGCATATACGTCAAAAATGATTTGCAAATCATTCCATTCTGTATTTATTACAGTTTACAGTGTCCAAACATTTTTGGAATCAGAGTTGTATGATTTCTAAAGAAGCAAAGCCTACAATGATATGTGCAGGGGACCAAGGCAGACTCAATGAACCCTGTCAAGTACAGCACTGACAGAAAAGCCAAAGTAATTAGAATTGTTTTTACAGTATGCAGAGATTTCCTGCTGCTCATTCCTGAACTGCATTTGCTTGCATGTGCACAACATGGAAATCATGAATTTTCCCATTTTTCCAGCTTATCATTTATAGTAGACTTAAATAAAAGAGAGAACTGTATTTTTAATTATTACCATGTGCCAAATATGACTTCAGCTTGACCCAAATATGGAGCCATTTTTGTAAAGGTGAAATTAATGGAGTTTTCACATATTTGTCACTATCTACATTCAGCGCAGGCTGGGACTTTAACCTTTGTATAATTTCTTTCTCTCTATCTCTCTAATAGCGCAGGGTTCATCAATTTCTGTCTGTCAAAACAGTAATTTTACCAACAGAATGCTGTACAATTACATAGATATATAATTTGCATCACCCTCTTCAGTGTGCGTCACTCAGCAGTATTGTTGGTTGTTGTATAGATTTTTTTTCAAAAGCATTTATGAATCGGCTTATTGATCATGTTGTAAATTTAACTGTGGAAGCCTGCTGCTGTTTTGCTTTGTCTGTGTTGAGAGAAAGAGATGACTCTTGCTGGCACTGACACAAATTACACCAGTGTTTAGCTTGCCATTGGCAAAATTACTGCTTTGACTTGAAAATGGATACAGAAATCGATGCACCAAGTGCCATTAGAGAAACTAAAAGCACACACAGGTCTAACTTTGAAAAGCCTTAAACTCCATTCACTTTCTCCACTGAAAAATCACCCTGGGACCAAAGTCTGTGTTTGAGCCAAGCGTGAACAAACCGATTACCCGCTGGTTTGTGAACTATTTTGAGGCTTCAGGTTTGGCATTAGGGGGGCTGCCATCTTGTTTCGTTGCAACCACAGCTTCAGCTTCCTGATGAGAGCCTGGAGCTGTTGGATGATGTTCTACAACTTGGACGGTGCTAGGGTCAGGCTTGTCATCAGGGGAAAATGGCAGCCAGCCAAGGAACAAGGTTTCTTGTTTCTTGAAACAAAATGTCGGCCACCTGATTGTGATCGTTCTCATATTACAGCTAAAGTGTGCACTAAAACATGTTCCTGAAAACACACAAGACACTCGCTTCCAAACCAATGAAAATACCTTCATTGTTTTGACATGACCGTGCCGTGACAATAAAGGCGTTTTAATGGTTTTAGAAGAGTGTGCATTGGAGCTTTTTTAAAAAAAAAATTTGAGTATGGATGTGTCCTTATCCAAAGAGAGCCTCAAAGAAATGCATTTTGAGTCCAGCAAGAGCTCCTAATCAAACATTTTTTTATGATTCTAAAAGCATTTTAGGTGAGAAATTGGCAATTATTAACAGAATCTTGAATTATGTTTGATCAGTTTCATGAGCCCTGTGTTTTGCACTAGACGGACTCACTGAGGATGATTTGTCAATCACACAGTGGCCCCGCCACAAAGTATGAACTACTTTATCATCTATTTTACTCCATAATTTACTAAATGAACATGATGCATTAAAGCACTTCTTTACTGACTTCACTTTTCAGGCCCAAAAGCTCCATCCACTATTTAATATACGGCCTATGGTTTGGGCAACATCTAACATCACATGGTCTAATGTCGCGTCATGGACTGTTATGTAGAGGACTAATTTCTACCACTCCCCTGCTTCACGTTTATCCAAGCACACTCCTCTTGGCCCAGTATAACCACAGCTGTCCTCTGATAGCCACAGAGCAGCTGGGGGCTAGGTTCTTGCGTGCCTGCACCTCGGCACTAGTCTTTAAGAAAGGGGAAAGTGTTACTCACTCAGGTTCCCCCACCGGGCTTGCGCAGGGATTCGAACCCCGCCTAATTGACTACATTGCATTCACTGCGGCCTAGTCACTGCAACCTCGAGAGGCGGCGCGAGGAAAGGATCGTGTGTAAAGCGAGCCCTGAGCCTCTGACAGTGGGCAGAGTCACACAGGCATCTTCTGAACAGCACACCAGAAATTGCCTCCCTCTCCAAAGCTCCTCTAACAATATTCAGCTCGGATTTTAGGAGTGAAGGGTATTCGGGCTGGCTGCAGGCTAATAGCCTACAAAGTCAAAAATGTACAGTGGCTGCAGGGTAATAGGCAGCGGAGGCTGAGCTGAGCTGAGCTTACGGGGTGGCTGAAAAGGAAAGAAGGGAAGGAGGGAGAGGGATGGAAACCAAGAGACGAGTGGAGAGAGCACGCAGAGGGCAAAGAAACATAGGAGGAGATGGAGGGAGGGAAAAAAGACTGAGGTGGAGGAAGAGAGGGAGAAAAAAAAGAAAGCACAAACAATCCTCAGGTGATGCAACGCTACAGGTGCAGATTGCCCCTCCACCTCCTTCGTCTCTTTCTTTTCTATTCTTCTTCTCACCACTCGCCCTCTGTTGCTCCCCGGTGCCCTTGTCTCTGAGCGCTACATCAGAGGTGGGGTTACAGGTGCACCGAACAAATCCCTCAGCCCCCTCCCTCCCCTCCTCCTTGTCCTCCTCCTCCATCCCTTCCTCCCTCCTCAGCGGACTTGAGCCACATTAATCCGCTGATGTAGATTTACAGCGACAGGCCAGCCCGGTGAGCCCCTGGTTAGTTCACTTCAATTCCAGAATGTTCTGCTGAATGTCCTTTTGTTTTTTCCCCTCATCTTTCTCCTCTTCCTCCTCCTCCTTCTCTCAACCTGCCTCTCTTATGTTCCACAGGCTGTTGCCTTTTCTCACCGCTGCTGTTGCTGGTGCCTTTTTGCATGATCCCTGACACATTTTCTTCAAATATCTGATGTGGCTGCTCGGATAATCCCAAGTGAGGGATTAGTGTGACACCTGACCCAGACGGTAAGAAAAACCAAAGATGAAGAGCACCGTTCCTCTTAGAACATATTTTGTGTTACTGTTATCATATAAGCAGGTAACACAGCAGCAGCAGCAGAGTTTATGTGTGCTGAGAAGCGACAACCTTAAATAGCTTTCAGTATTATGCAGACGTATCATTACTTTTCCTCCATTTTCTGTTAATAAAACAGTTTGTGTCTGTTGGTTGAGGCACATAATGCACCGTGTAAATGCGATGTCCCGGTTTTAAGTCTGGCCCAGAAATGTTGCTGCATGTCATCCACCCCTCTGTCTCCTAATCCTTCACTCTCTCCGTCTACCTTAAAATATGCTACAAAGAAGAAAATACCAAATAAAAGTCTCAGACAGCCTGAGAACAAGAACTTCATTACCAAAGTCTTGCAGGTTAAAGGTTGTTTTTTTGTTTTTTGTTTTTTGACTGATTCCCCTCAGGTGGTGAGGAGCAATCACCTTAGATGTAGTGCTTTACAGTTGTAACATGCACATTTCCTTTTGCTATGTAAATGTCATCATGATGTCATCACATCAGTATGTGTAGTACTAAACATCCCTGAGAAATATCAACAGGATTCGTCCAGTCTGCAGGGAATGGAAACGGGAAAACCTGTCGAGCGCAAATTAAGTAAAAAAATTAAGATCCAGGAATCAAGTAATAAGTTGTGTTTGTGTTTGTTTTCACATGTTATGCATGGTAGGTCTGCTCTGTAAGGAACGCCAAAGAATGGAAGGGACCAATGGCTCGTTTGTAAACATTATTATTCCATTATTTGTGTAATAATGGAATAATAATGTTGCTTGCCCCAAAAGCATGTGCCGTATTGGCCAATAGGCTAATTTGTGTTTAGTCAGATGTCACTCAGTTACATTCTGCATCAAATGAGGCTTAAATGGTATTTTTAACTTCCATCAGTCACGTTCTCTAACTATGTAATTGTAACTGCCAACAAGAGAGGACGTAAATGTGCCAACAGGTACATCCGCTAAGTTTTACTAATATCATCATCCTGTTTTATACATTATCTGATCACATCCTTGGTGTGAAATCATAGTAAAAAGCAGGTGATTGACTGAAATATTTTTGATTTACCATGAAAACAGTTTGTTTAATTCAGTTTATTGCTGTAGGTGTGTTACGTTCGTAGCTCAAACTGTTACTGAGACTCACATGCGCTTCATCTCATTGGGCAGCGCTCACTTTCAGTTTAATTCCTCATGACTTCTTTTCTCTATTGAAAAAAAGTGGTTTATGATGGCAGACAGATGGAGGTAGTTTGCCTGAAAATATCATATAAGAAGGTTAAAAAATATATGAGTATAAGAGTGAAAAGTGAAAAATGTGCAAACAGTTATGGCCCTCCTTCTTCAGCTGTCAAGCAGTACGTGGGAAAAATTGTGGAGTAGCTCAACTACTTATTCTGTTGTTTTCAGTAAAAACCTCAGATAAACTCACTGTGCCTGTCCAGCGCCAAATAGGAGACAAAGTCTGCGATAGTCTGGTGAACATTGTTGAGCATTTAGCAGCTGAACAGACAGATATTCTCCTGGTGGAAACCAAAACAGAGCTAAAAGGAGAAAAGAGGGGGACATAAACACAACTTCAAATCACAAAGCACATAAATATCGCTGTCTTGTTGTATTGTATTGTATTATGTGATGTATTTTCTGTCATGCTCTTATTGCTGTTGTGATCTGATGTGGCTGTTGTTATGAGTAAAATGCTGCTATTTAAGCCCGTCTTGGCTGTGTCTCACTTGTAAAAGAGCTTTTATCTCAATGTGACTTCCTTAAATAAAGGTTATATACAGTAGTCGAGTTGTAAAAAAAATTCAGGGGGGATGGTCAATTTTTTTCACCTTAAAAAAAAGGGGGGGGAGGGGTGTAATTCATGTAAATTCATTATCAAAACAAAACACTGTAAATAAGTCTGTAATATTAAATTACAGGCCACAGCAACAGGCCCCAGAAGGGGGGGAAAAGTTGTTAGAGATACTCTTTAACGTCACCTGCCTTGAACGTCAGAAATTTAGCTAACATCTTCACTTATTTTTGTTGCCTGACGAGTCCTATTGGTGAAAATAATATAGCCGCATGAAGAATATTTCATCATTAATACTGGCAAAATATTTGAGACAAACTCTCGTCTAACGTTAACAGTAAATGTCTGTTCCACGTTTGCCACGCTCATAAACCCGAATGACAAGTCCTGTGTTTTAGCAAGCTAGTTAACAAGAGAGATTAACGTTAGCGTGAGTTAATCTCAGCTAGTTTGGAGGCTACACGGCGAGTTTGGAAAACTAGCTGTGTTGTTATTGTGCATGCAACCTGTGGCGAGTCTGGCGACTTTTGTATAGATTAATAAAAAGTAATGATTGAGATTCCTGAGTCTTGATTTATAGCTCACCTGTAATTTTCGTCTTTTTAAAATACTCCCTGACATCGCGTTGTCCAGCCGCTCGTCTGACATTGCAGTGCAGTTAATCCTCAAGATGTCGCTCTGCGCTGCAGCTTGTGCCGCTCCCGCTGGCATCAGACATCAACCAATTGAAATTAACAATCATATTGCATTATTGCATGTTTGCGTGCCCCTGTGCCCTCAGATGTTATTATTTCTTTTACTCAACATGCGTACTGCTTTCTAATGATGAAATAATTATATATAATTATAAGTTATATTTCCAACATTTACTGTAAAAAGGGAAGGGATGGAAAGGGGGGATGGCAGTTTTACAGGGGGGATGATTTTGATCGTTTTTATTTCAGGCTGGATGCCATCCGCCCTCATCCCCCCTCAACTCGAGTACTGGTTATATATATATATATAACTGTTGCCAACAAGGTCGCCATACAAGTAAACACTGTTGAGTGTTTATGTCACATGTTGTCAGCACATGTTGTACTGACAACTTGTTTCTCCTACATGCCCCCAAGTGGTTAAAAAATCAATTCATGTGCTTTTAACACCCAAGGTTGCCATTGAGGAAACTTTAAAGCTAGTTAGCAGGAGGCAGAACAGTCTATAAGTGTGGCTAAATGTAAGACAAGCCTAAAAAAAACTGGCAGTTCCATGCAGCTACTGTGTCTTGTACTGATTCACAAGAGCAGCGGTGGATTCAGCACAGCCGGAGTGTTTTCTCTGTGGTCGCAAAATTCAATGAAGGCCAATCCATCAATCAAAGGGGGCATGATGATGGTTTACCACAGCCCATCTGATAGGGCTGTGGGGGGTTTTATGTAATTAAAAATGAATGGAAACAACTTTTAAGAATACTCAAATGCCTGTGTTTTAAAGGGATAGTGTGGATTGTTCGAGGTGGGGTTGTATTAGTTGCTTGGTCAGTGCATTACCTACAGCAGATTGCGGTCATGCGCCCCTTGTTTGGAGAAGCAGTGAGGGGCATGGAAACTAAGATTACAGTACTCAGTGTTTAACAAAGTCACACAAATAATGCAAACAAACGAATCGATCGAGGCAGCGTAGACCAGCAGCCCCTGTGTTCTGCAGGATGAAATTACTGATTTCACTCATGGAGTTTGGTTGGTTTGGAGAAAGCGATATTTGGCATATATAACGTTGATTTCCCATCTAAAAAGACTGACTGGCAGCAAAGAGAATGCGTGAAACTATTCTAAACATAGCATACACTTGACTTGATATTGGGGTTTTTTTTTGCTGCCCACAGCAGGACATTGCTTAGTTCCCATACAAGCATCTGCTGTAGCTAATACACTATCGATAAGTACCTCACATCCAATAACCCTAATTTCCCCTTTAAGGTGCTGCAGTTTTAAAACACTGAAATTTAAATTCTGTTGAAACAACAATTGTGTAATCAAGACATCATCTTTGATCCCAGATATCAAGACGTCTTTTGATGTCAAACACACAAACTTGTGTTACTGATCAATGGTAAACGGCTCTAAACAAGATCATCCATTTGAGTCATGTTCAGTCTTTATCAAATCAATCATGTCTGCTTTAATCCAGTTATCCATTTCAAGTGGAATTAAAGAGCAAATTTAATTAATCCTCTCATAAATTTATGTCTTTTGTGAGTTCCATTATTGGAAAATAAAACGCTCGGTCTTGTGTGTTTTGTTCCTCTTTCCATTGTTTTTTTCACCCGCTGCTCCGCGCCTGCTGGAAACACACACTCCCGACATTGTAATGCGTCCACCAAATGACATATGTTAACTCGGCGTGCTTCGATTAACTTTGACACTGCAGCATCTTGTCTCTCACAGTTCCCAGCCACTGGCTCCTTTCCACCACCATCTCCTCTACCACCAGTCCTCTGCCGTCTTATCTGTTTCCTTCCTTCCTGTCTTTAGTTCTTCCTTCCTACACCTTTTATCCCATCCCCTCCCACCGTGCTTTATCCTTTCCTCTTTCCTTTAGCCAATACTTTATCTTTTCTTCCTTCCATTTTTCCTTTACTTCCTTCCTCTCTGCCTCCTTTCTTCCTCCATCCATCCTTCCTCCTCCACCCCAATACTAATCTCCCCTGATCTGACACTGCAGGCTGCTGGTCCACTTAGTTTCCTCCCCACACTGTTGACACTGGCCTGAGTCCTGCATCAGATATGCTGAAGGAGAGTGTGTGAGGGTGTGCGCGTGTGCGTGCGTACGAGGGGGTGGGACACACGCACACGGGGGAGGAGGGGGAGTAATGTCCAAGCGTGATGAAACACACCTAGCGATGAATGCAAGTCCATTCATCTCCTTGTTCTCAGGCATCCATTCACAGAGGCTGATGGAGCGTGCCGATAAAGAGGAGAGGAAGGAAAGGAAGAAAAAAAATCAGCAGATATGAATGGTCCGACGGCGAGAGGGAGGGAACAGAGGAAGAGGAGGAGAGATGAATAAAAGAGGGAGGTAAGAAATGGAGAAAAGAAAGGTGAAGAGAACAGAGATAGGAAGGAAGGAATGAGTCAGGCACCGGAGGAAAGAAGGAAATATGGATCAAAACCAGGAGGGAAGGGAAAGAGGATAAAGAAGAGGAGGAGGAGGATTTATATAAGAGGGAAGAACAGAGGTGA